>VZTM01015146.1:53060-315216 GCA_013400555.1 Jacana jacana | reverse complement strand
GTGTGCTGTTATGCTTAAAGCCCATTCCTATCATCGTTTCTTCCATAAAAATAGAAGTTTTGCAGGTGATTTAGTGTAGTTCATTTCCAGTTTGGTTCTATTTTCTTTGTTTGTTGTCCAAATAACTTTTTTAGAAAATATTTGATAGAATCATTTTAATTTTTCTATTCAAGACAAAACTTGTACTGAAAGTAGAATGCATTTATTTGGTCAAAAATTTAAGTTATATATATATAAAGAGAAGTTGATTTTTATTTCTCTTTCTTTCACTCAGTTTCCCTCCCTGCACCTTTGAGAGCAGAGACACTCTTCTGTAAAATGTGGACAACACACACAGCATTCTGTGCCATTTCTGTATAGCACCCGGGCTTATCAAGCTCTTGATTCAGCCTGCAATTGTGGCCTTCCAAAACAAGGACAAACAATAGCCCAGCTCATAACTTGTTAAAACAGGAGCATGGTTTTCATAGGTGCCTCAGAGTCAACAGTTCTTCTAAAGCCAGTGGCCTCTGTTTCTCACTCGGGTCATTGAGTTTCATGTGGTGCTGTGTTGTTCTTCATAAGGACATCCCCGAAGAAGCCCTACATAATTTGTGATATCTACAAATTAAACATGCAACATAAGCATTCTGCCTTGGCAAACCTATGCCAGCAAGTGTCCAGCAAGGACACTACAGGATTGTTGAGGTTTGCAACACAATGCCTGGACCAGAGACTAGAAACTCATTTGCCATCCGCTTTATAAAAACCCTTTCAATGGCTAGGCTGCTTATTGCCTGAGGTACTGACAGACATGGTCTTGTGGCTTCCACATAATCTCCAGGCATCTGCCCACAACCCTCTGGCACCTCTCTCATGGCAGGGCCATCCTTTCCTCTTGTGCTTTCCACAGTATCTAGCATGGTGAAGTCATAGGCCATGGAAAGGCAAGAGTCATATAAATGACGGTAATAAGCTAATTCACTGAGCCTGCCTGTTTGTGGATTTCTGTCATAAAGCCTGTGGGGTTTTTTAGGGGTAAAGGAGGAAAGTGGATGAAAACAAAAGGAGCAAAAAAACCCAGGAAGATTTTCCTGCCCTGAAGTGTGGGCTGAGAATCTGCCTAAAATGTGAGAATATATGCATGGAAGCATGCAGCAGAAAGACATCTAAATGAGACTCCTCAGTCTGATGAGAACAGCTTATCAGCCCTCACGTGTCACATATACAGTTGTTTTTTCAAATGAAACTGGAAATCAGCGACTACTCTTTCCCCTCAGAGTTAGACAGACTGGCAGGGTTGTGCTTTGCTGCTGGCCTGGGAAGGTCATCAGGGACTTTCTTCACCCTTTCCATACACTTCTGTATTAGTCACTCTGGCATGTGTAGAGAGTGCCCCTTTTTAGAAACAGCATCACTGGACATTTGCTAAGGCAGGTTGCCAGATTTAATAACTGATGGGCAGGAGAAGATCCTGTGTTCCTGTCTTCTGACCTCAAGGAACATTGAAATATGGCACATAACAATGCATACATAACCCCTTGGAGGTGATTGTTCAGTACTGTTTACCACTCTCTCTATTCTCCTCTTCTTCTTTTCCTAATCTTCCCCTTCCTATTTCTTTTGTTCAGCCTGTCTGTGTATCACTTCACCTGGCTTTTTGAATGTAATACCCGAGTTTTGGGATATGTCTATTTCCAGGTAAAAAATTAAGATTTTGCTAAGTGTTGTCATAGTTAATAATATAATAGTAGATCCCTTTGTCTGAAATGTGCTTTTAGGTATTACCTTGGTCAGTAATTTAATTGAATTGAATAGTGACAATACACTGACATTGTTAAGGTTAATGACCCAATGATTTACAAGACAAGGAACATTTACCGGCAAATGGATTTTAGTAATTGTTCTACTGAACAATGAGAATAACAATTTGTACATTGATCCACAAAGTCCTACAGCAAAGCCTCTGTTCTTACTTCACCAATGCCTCTGTCCATAAATTCAGAGTCACTCAGAGAATGTTTTCTCAGCCCTGCTGTATTTTAACTGCATTGCACCGAATTTCAAGTTATTTCTTTCAATGTGGTGTGCAGCTTTTGCTGCCTGTACAGAGTGTAGCTGGGTACAAAGCTGGTGAGAGAGAGTAGGGGAAGATGGGAGGATGTGACCTGTGCAGGTAGGGCACTCTTTGTCTTGGGTAGGCTGGTCTAAGAGTTTCTCCAGTTGATGGGTGCATCTTTTGGACACGTGTTTACCATCACTTTCAGTAGATTTGTATTGTTTTGTTTTTTTCTGCCAAAATACTGTGGGAGGCCGTGCCAAATGGGGTAGGAGAATTCTTGTTTAGTTAGGGCTATTTTCTCATTAAATGACTTCATAATCTTGTACAAGACAAAGCAAAGTGTCTGTCTTTCTTGAATTAATGTTCATTGCCACTGCTTAGAGTTTGCTTGAAGTCCTTTTCTGTTAATTCTTTATCAGTTAAATCTCAGATCATGCTTTTTTTTTAATATTTTTTTTTTTATTTGACAGTAAGGTTTCTTGCTTTGAAGTCCATAATAAATTAATTCATTTTGCTTAAATCTCTTAAATATTGTGACAAGGGTAACTTTACTGGTGCCTGGAATTTTTGAACGTTCAAGAGTGACTGAAAAAGAGCACAAGAAGTCTTCAGCAGGAGTCTTTAAACTCCTGGGTATAAATTGTTTGAATTGCTGGTTAAAGATTCTGATTGTAAGAGGTGGTGTTTAACATCCTTATCAATTAATTATTACTGGAAAATGAAGTATTTAATCAGCATTGATCTCTTGTAAGGATCCATCATTGGCATTAGCTGAAACTGAGGACAGAAGTGTTTATTGAACATGGTTGTCTTTCTTGCAGTATTATTGACAGTGTCATCATTTCCATAGTGGTAATGGACCAGTGGCTGTTGGTTAGATACTTTTTGTTACAACACGCTTTATAAACTTCATTTTATTGTCCTTAGCTTTATTGACCATTGATTTCTTCAGTTGTCCTTTCGCTTCCCTTATTAATTTTGTGTCATTCGTGGCTTCTAGGGTATGGCTGCCAACTTTCTCTCCTTTCCATTTGATATTTATTGGCATTTCTCCCTTTTTATAACTACTTTCACTCCCCCATCATGCCACAATGAGATTGCTTGTTCATGGTTTTATTGCCATTATAAGCCATGTGTTCTTCATTACACTGCATGGTGAAATACCGGAGTAAGATTGCAAGCCTTTTGACCTTCAGCACTGTATTCAATATAGCATTGTGCTTAGGCATCTCTTGGATCTTAGGTAGCAATATTTTGTAATAAATAAATACCTCTGGTTTTATTGTCAAAAGTAAAAAGTGAAAATGAAGAAGCAAAGTACATTTTTCAATAATTCTGTGCTAAAATGATGTAAGTATGAAATAAATGGAAATAGCTGGGTTCTTTTAGTTTAGAGAAAAAAGTTCTAGCTTTAGTTATCCAGTACAATGATAGTGGTGGTATGTTGGTGAGTTTTTTGACAGGTACACAGGTTATTTGTTTCTCTCAGTGGGCTGAGAGCCTGCAGTTCAGGAAGATACCGGGATTGCAAAGGTTGAATGGGGATTAGTTCCCTGGTTTGCTAACTGCTGTCTGTAATTTCAGTCAGATCTTAGAGACCCTTAGAGGTACCCAAAGGACTGGGAAGAATGCAACAGTGGAAAATACATTCTCTCCCTTGTCAAACCGGTACTTCTGGGTTTAGTCCTTAGTAAAATAAGGAAGTAAATAGAAGAAAGAACAAGCTGTAGACATTAATAAGAGAGTAACAGAGTGATGAATAAGGACTTTGGCCTTTTAAAGAACCACTCATAGCAGAGTGTTGAATGAAGATTTTGAAACAAATTCAAACTTTAAAATTGTGTTTACAAATTAGAAAAGGAAGAGAGATGATACAAAATTAAGAAGAGCAAAAAACTGTGCAAGGAGATACTGGAAGGATATATTAATTTAACCTGTGTGTCAAGAGTTTGGCTTACTGTGCAGTAACAGGCTGTGCTATATGTAAGAACCTACATGTTTCTTCATTTTCTGTGGCCTAGGCTTTTGCAGGAGAGATACTCAACAAGTCCATCTATAACTTTTCTGATTGCATTTTAAACATTTATGTTGCTAGCTTCTACATCCAATAAACTTGAGACTTTAAATGGACTGGAGCTTATTAAATTCTATCTTTTCTGCCAATCTCATCAGTGGAGGGGTACTGATAACATGAACGGGGCCAGACCAGCATTTCACTGCTTTTGTGCCTGAAAAGACCCAGTCCTTATCCCTTGTTGGGTGGTTATTTGTGATCTCCTGTCTGCAGTTATTTTCATATGGCACTTACATTTTCACTCTTGTTTTTCCAGTTCAGTAGTCTTTCTGAAAAACATGGGTTAAAGGCTTTATCCAGGGGTGTAAGAAATTAGCTGCACATATGTTTGTTGTTATAATTACATGCCTGTACTATTACAAAAGGACATGTTACCATCTGAATGTTAGATTGAAAGGTATGGTTATTGTAATGGAAATAAACAATGCCATATACTTAAGGAAATGATGAAAGGTATATAATTTCATATAAATTTTCATAACTGATGGGCATTTATAAACTTTAAGGGCCACAGTCAGGAACAATTTCACAGAGGCTTATCAATTCAGAGTCTTCATTGTCTTGAAGACAAATGTTTGTTTTGCTCACAATTGCAGAGAAATTAAAACTGAGCTAAGTATTACAGGAAAAAAGTGCTTATGGCAATTATGTGAAAGAGGAGTCCAATTAATGTTGCCCGTTTATTTCCAGTGTGGTTGTTTACACTTCCAAATTTCAGGTTACTTTGATATGGGATTAGGCATAGCATAGCAAGGTACTCCAAAATTCAGCTTGGTCCCAGGTCTGCATTCTGAGCAATCCTGTCATTTTGCTGTGGTCCATCCTGGGGAGACAAAGAAAGTTATGAATTTATGCGTAAATTTTTTAGCTAATATGGAGTATTTGAGTGTGAGGATTTGATCCAAAGACATACATGACATCACGTTTTTGTTCAAACTATATTAATATTTCTTTTAGGGTCAGTAACAGTGTGTTGCTTTGTTCCTTCCTGGAGCATCAATGTCAAAGAGATCACCACACCTCCCTGGGGACTGTTTTTAGCAGGTGGGATGCAGCAGATATAGGGCATTTGGATCTACATTTCTTTAAGGACTTTTTACAGACTGTCAGGAAGGATGAAGCGACAAGGTCTCAACACAGTCTGAACAGAGCTGGATCAGGGGCTTTATGTCTAAACAGGTGAGGTAGAATATTTGTGTATAAAGCAACTGTAGGCAATAGTGTCAAAGCATCAGAAAGCTTATGAAAGCTGAGGATGGAGGACAAATCCCCAGTTCTGATCAACAGAGATTTCAAGGAGGTTGATTTCAGGGGACTTTGTGTTAGGTCTGAGGAAGGAGAGGAAGGAGCCAGAGGAGAAGGATAAGGTCAAACCTGAGAGAGAGCACGGAGGCAGTCTCTGAAGAAGAATACAGAAAGGTTAGAAAGCAGCATTGCCATTGACTCTGCTTCACAGGAAATGTTGTGCCCATGGGATAAGCAAGACAAAGGTGCTGTAGGAAGGGTGGGAGGTGGGGAAGGAAACAGTGCTGACATCTTTTGCCCTTTCTCTTCAAAGAAATTGGTCAGTGGGAGCAGGTGAGCTGCATGCAGTGCTTGGGCTGGAGTAGAGCAAAGCGGTGCTGCTGTTCACACAGCTGCATGTGTCGGTAGGAAATAGGGTAGAGAAGGATGCAGAGGCAGCTGTAGCAGTTTTTGTGGACTCAGAAATACCCAATGACCAGATATTGTTCCTGAGTGTTCAGGAGCAGGCCTGGATTTTGTGCAAGTCTTACAAAACCCAAGTGCAATTTATGAGTGGCTCTTGTTCCTGGAGTCTGGTGAGTTCTCCCTTCACAGACACAAGCCAGCTTGATTCTTCCTGCTTGATAATTTTCTCTCTTGTCCAATAATCAGTTCACCATCTCCATTGCTGGTTTCCCAGGCTTGTCGGCAAGCAGTGCAAATCAGGAGATCTGTACTAGGTCGATTTTGAATTAGCGAGTTTGACAAATGTTTTCATTTAAGAAGGCAAGTTGCCTCATTGTGCTTGGTTTAACACAAACACATTAGAGTGACAATGCTGGATTTAACTTTAGTTATCAACACTCTCAGCCTACATTGGTCTAAGTAATTGTCCTGTTTATATTCTGACAGGTTAAAATAATGTATTCTAGAATGAGAGCGCTTCTACAGAAGATGAAAAGCAGCCCGAAAGGGTTATCAGCTGTTACTAACTGTGACAAGGACTGTGAGCTAGATGTATGGATAAATTGCTGTTGCTCCAGAGGTTATTCCTATTAGCAAGAGACATATAAGAAACCCTAACAAGGCATTAATACAGTGCAGCTACTAAGAAAGCTCATCTGTCCTATCCATGCTCAAGACTAATGGTACATTCCACCTTTTTCTTGATGCTGCACTGACAGGTGCTGATAGCCCTTTAAATAAAACAAAAGCTCTACCAGGCTGTTGGGAAGACTTAAGCAATTGTGAGGATTTAAACGCTAATCTTTAAGAAAATAAATAAATACACATTTATCTGAGACCTAAACACCGTTAGGAATGATGCTTCTGGATTCCTCTTTACACAGGATTAAATAATGTTGTGCAGATGGGATCTTGGCAAAGTAGGTAATTTCTGATAATTTTCTGTCCACAGAAAAGAAATTTGGAGGGTTTTTTTGATTATTTTTGGTCCTTTTTTATTTCAGTAAGTGTTCTTGGGAGCAAAATAAAATAATTGCTCAAACCCAAAATGTTCAGTTTCCATCTGGGAAAGGGTCTTGGATGTACTGAAAAATGGGCCTCAATAGCTGAACACTTTCAGTGGTTTTGAACATGGAATTGAGCTCCTGCTGTGGGCTTGGTACGAATGGGTTTCTGTGGATTTCAGGACTGTGTTCCTATTCGTGCCATTCATTTGGTTACTTAACTTGTACCAACACAGTTTGCAGGGAAATATTTAGGAGGAGTTGGCTCCCACATAGGCTAGTTCCTCTATAAAAGAAATAGTGTGGAAATTTCTTTAGCAGCAGAAATACGCTTCTCTGGAGTCACGCAGAGGAGTTGTAATTGCTTGTGCAGAAAAGATGGGAAATGTTTGCATTATTTTCTAGGAGAAGCTATGTAGAACTTTGTTTACCTTACTTAGGCTCGTGCTTGTTACCCAACATCACAGGAATCATTTCCAGAGGCGCTCAGTGGGAGCAAGCAAACAAGGGATGGGAGGGTGCGTTTTCCATACCAGATGTAATGATCGAAGTTAAATATTGATGGGCTAATTTCAAATGGGAGTTGCGTGTGATAATAAGCGGGCTAACAATGAAGGAAAGATTGCTGCAGGCTGCTCATTTCTTCCAGGGGGAACGTGGGGTTTGAGGATTGAAAAGCTCTGCAAAGGAGAAGAGGGCAGTGCTGTACTGATGGCAGACAAAGAAGCTGGGAACTTGACGAAGACTTGTGGTGGGCACGTAGTAATTGGAGGTTTGAGAAGGAAAGGATAAAGAGGAGATGATGTAAACATGACAACAACTGCAGCTGCATAAGCCAGAGGGAAAATCATCCTAAAAGGTGGAAAAATACTGAATAGCTGTATGAGTAGAGACTGCTGCCTTTGGGAGCAGTGCTGTAGTTTTAGCCAATTGTCTAGCTGGTCCCTTAAAGTGACAAAAAATCTCCACAACAGCTCATATAATCACCTCCCAGAAGAGAAAACCCATTTAGTTTGATTATTGCTTGAGTGCTGCTTTGCAGTAATTAGAATACAAAGCTCTTCTCCTGCTGTAAATTAGCTGTCTTTCTGATACTTTTTACAACAAAGGGACCTTATACATGTAATTGTATGATTATTTTGACATCTTTGTAAATTGTCCTGCTGTAGATGGAGTCCTGGGGAGACAGAGGGCTTGGACAGAAGTGAAACTGATGCATCTGTTTCCTAGTGCATGAGGTAATCCTACATTGCAGAAGATTTAAAATGGTAAACAATGAAAATAACATCATCAGCCACTACAATTTTATTTTCTTCCTTTGTTCCTTCTTTTAAACTTGAAATAAAAATGTAGAAGGGAGTAAAAGCACTGCTTCAGGGAGTCAGGCTCCTCACTGTTTGGTGCTGCTGGAGGTGTGTGGCCAGGGCTGCTCAGCAGCTTTGCCTCACTGGGAAGCTGAGCAGCTCCCAGTCCAGCCTGTGCTCTGGTGAAAAAACACCTTGCCGAGAGTGCAAGGGTTGTGACCACACCTTCACCAAACACAAGGCTGGAGGGTTAATAGGGGACCTTCCCCTTCAAATTAGAGCCTGGTTGCTACAGATGTCAGCCTGCAAAGTCCAGGGGAGTACAGAGGAGCACCACACCAATACTGGCACATGAAATGAAATGGAAGCTGGCAGAAATGGGGTGTGTTTACCAAGGCTTACCAATGACACATTCATTTTATTACTGCATTTTTAATATGTGGCTTGGGTTGTAACATTTTTCAATGCAAGGCTTAGGCTTGTTTGTTACATACTGCCAAGATGGGCCTATTTAAGGATGTTTTCTGGCAAACACAAAAAACTCAGGTCAGGTATGAGGATCAGTGTTGATTTTAAAAGGCTGTCATGGGGAACCTGGTGTTTAAAATGGGAAGGAGTGTGAATAGGTCAGCTGCACTCTGTGTCCTTCTTGGAAGCTGCTGGTTGTTAGCCTGGCGTTTATTCATGAGGAGACTAGCATTTCTAGGAGGCACAGGATATAAATATTTAGCACTGTCAGAGGAGAAAGAAAATATTGTTGGAACAATGTCTTCATTTGTCACAGGAAAAAATAGGGACTAATTTTTTGAGAGAGATCACAATTAACTGCTCCCTATGAACTGTTTCTCTAAAGATTTGGGGCAGACGGATGCTCTTGCAGCAAGAGGAGTGAATGCCAATTGAGAGGAACACGGATCCATTTATAAAGCCAGAGAAATAATTCTGTCAGGCAGGATATAGGTACACAAATTAAGCAGGTATCAAAATTATACAGTCTCTTCAACAGCAACTGCCTCTCAAGAATAGACTATGGACAGGAATAGCTAAAGATCTCTGCAGGCTGTAATTTAATTCTGACAGCACATGACTACAATAGCAGTCACCTGCTAATAATAATGACAGGCAGTTTTGCCCCACTGCCCTGAAAATTCCCTCCCTTCCTGTCACTGTAAAATTTCAACCTGCAATTCCTGTGCACAGAAGCTTCTCCCCAGAATCCCTTAACCATCTGCACGATGGCATGGGAGCAGCTGTGGGGCTCTGCCACATGGAAGGGGCTTCTTGGCCCACAAAGAATTACCTTATTTCGAAGGAAATGGCAATATAGACACAAGATAGACTCTTCCATGTGAAGTTTTAAATTGCCCAAAGAAATTCTGTTGTATGGATGCCTGAGCCTGCAGTAGCACACGCTACTTTGTGCAAGCCCGTGTCCTGGTGACTAAATCCAGGAGCGTTCCCAGTTTGTGTGGGACTCAGCAGTCCATGGCGGCAGCTCCACAAGCCACAGTCTCATGTCATGAAGAGCTATAGCATAAGTATGTAAGATGGATGAAGGCAGGCAGTGATGAGCACAGGATCATACTTGCTTTGGAGCAAATTCAGGAGAACGCTGCTATTTGGTCCCAAGCCTGGTGCCTTGCATGCTGGGCCATGCAGACTTCACCCAGGGGTGGTAAAATACAGCCCTGGGCTACTGAGTCTACTGCTTTGCTCTACAGGATTTCTACCACCCTCTACAAACGAAGAGGTTGTGTTCTTTCCAAAGGAAATGGAATTAGACTTTCAAGCCTAATTAATGGAAATATATCCTCCAACACATTTTAACATTTTTAAAATCAAAAGTTGGAGGTTGAGTGACAAAAATTCTAATCATAAACATTTGCTTTCTTTCAAAATTCTCAGTTTCCCACTGGAAGATGAAAAGTATGTCCTCAAAAAACATTGTGTACTTAGTATTCTTTGCCATGGGTTTTGGCTTTTGACATTTGGAAGTAAAGTTGAAAGTAAAGTTGAAAGTTGCTGATGAAAATTTCAGTTATTGCCCTCTAACTTTTGACAGCATTTTCCATAGACTCTGCTATGCCCAAACTGTTTTCTATGCAGCCCATTCTTTGAAATTCAGTCACTTTTGCTTTTTCCTCATAAACATGTATGAGTCTATGTCTGGCCTTTGGTAAAATAAGAATAAGGCCTATTCCCAGCTTAAATCTTCCTAACATCCAAATTTCTTGCTAAGCCTCTACTGCTGCTGAATTTAATCTACTGTGAATTATCAGAGTTCAGCTCCTAGTATAAAGTATGCCTGACCTCTGGATGCGCAGTTTTCTTTATTATCATTTTTGTGTGTTTGTTCATGGACATTTTATTGTCCAAAAATTCTTGATGACTGGATCAGGATCTCTCACCTTTTAAGCAATGGTTGCTGGCAATCGAGACGTCTGAATAGCTTATTACTTTGACACTAAAATAAATAAAATAAGTTTCATTTTAATTCTTATTATTTTCCTCATTATGGATTGTTCGTCTTCTCGTAAAATACTGGAGCTCTAAGCAGTTTCAGAAAAGGGTTGAAAGTTTGTGTTCTTGCATTGTCCTTTCTCTAACCTCTGCTGAACTGCTGTTTTGTAACTTTTAACAAGTACCATAAATGACAAATGATATCCCTCGAGGTTTATTCATTTCTATTCTCATATACCACCATTTAACTTGATTGATTTCAGCATAGTCTCCAGCTCCTGGAAATGATCCCCCACCAGTTCCTCAAGGGAAATAGCAAACGGTGGGATTTTTTTAGGGCTGCAGTTGACAAGACAAGCCCTATCACCAGGGCTTCAGGTACAAGTTAAGTAGGCAGTTGCCTAATGTGGGGACCTGCCCTGGAAGTAAATGCAAACCAAGTGGCGTCAGTGACCATGCATCTTTATCCTCAGCCCAATTTCTGTGCCCATTCCTGCCTTGTCCCAGCTTGATGAGTGCGGATTTCCCCTCTTGCAGCCCCTTTCTCAAATGCCTTCTTACTCCATCCCCTCTGTAACATAAAGTCCAAAAGTTTCCACTAGTGAGAGGCTCTTGGTTATACTTGTTGCTGTGACAACCAGGGTCAGCTCACCTGGTTGCTTACCCCATTGAGGTGTCACACCTGTGGGGTACTCCATTTAATCTGCCATGCTTAGTACAAAAGCTGAGGAAGCAAAGGAGTTGGGTGTGTTGTGCTTTAGTGGCTTGGTTAATGGGTCTCTTTCATCAATGACTGACATCTGAGGAGGACACTGTCAGTTTGTCTGCTTTTGATCCCTGTCAGTGTGTTATGGAGTCTCATTCCTATCTGTTGCTGAGTGCAGTCTGGAACTTCCCCAGTGCCTGCTGGTGGGATCTCCCTGGGAGCTTGATATGGTTTTGCATATATTGTATCTATTTCATTATTTCCTTTTTTAAATGTTATTATTAATATTTAATTAAAGTAGTTCAGTTTTTCCTAAACTCATAAAGCTCTTTATCTCTCTTCTTGCTCTCCTTGGAGAGAGAGGTGGGGGAGAACATCTATTGTCTTGTCATTGGCTAGCCTGTCTTAAACTGTGACAGAATCATCCCTTGGAGGGATGGTGGTGCAGCTATGGTAACACAGAGAATAGGGAATAATGGAGCAGGAACTGGATTTTCTGTGGGAAAGTGTAAGAGTGGGGCTATTGATATGGCAGTTTTCCATCCAGAACAGACCTCATCATGCTCCTAGACCCACAGTATCGCCTGTGTTTCTGTAAGAGATCTGCCCTTCTTGCCATTCCCCCAATTCCTGAGAAACAGCACAGGTCATGCTGTAGCTCTTGGCTGTCCCTAGAAAGTTGGAGCTATCTCAGTTAAGATGATGGTGGTAAAATTGCCCATGGGATGTATGAAAAAAGAGTTGAGTTTGATAGCAGCTCTTGTAGCTGTGGAGTCTTGGACTGTAACAGGAGAATGCTTTATGGACTGTGTTTATGCAGGTTGTATGGCTGTAGGATAGGAATGGTACTTTTTTTTTAAGGGGGGACTTGGACTTCCGTCTGTTTATGGACTGATGTGCCGGGTTGAAAAGCAGTTAAATCTTCAATGGGATCCAATAAGCAAGTGTGAGTTTTTTAACTTAGGGCTATATTGTTCAATATCTATGTCTATGACTTCTTGTTCTGCTGCTCTCCAACCCCACTGTTTGTGGTATTTCTGCAGTCACCCTGAGCATTTCATAGGGAGCATGTGGAGGGAGCTGCTGGAGGGGTAAATGTTTTCTATGGAAGAAGCATATATTTTCAAAATAAGTTTCCCTCCTAGATTTTAAGCCATCTAAATAATTATTTTCTTAGAGATGGATTTTTTTTGCCCCTGTAGCATTCCTGCTTGAATTTATTTTCTGTGAAAGAGAGAAAGACTTTTCAGGTCTAAGAATATTGCCTTGGAAATTGGTTCATTTGCAGTTAGGGCTAAAGAGATTATTTTGACTTTTCAATCCCTCATTCTGGGGGGAATTTCTCTCCTCCACAGAGATGGAGCTCTGCGCCTTATGCAGTATTTTGTTTATGTCTACACAGGTTGCTATGGCTGATTGTGCCACTGCCATGAATCCTCTATCCACCTTTATAGGGAAGCTTTTAGCTTTTGGGACCCATCCAGCCTAACCTTTGAAGCTCGGATTTGGGGTGAACATCCTAGCATAAGATTAATCTCTGTCTCCAGACAGCTTTCAGCCCTTACTCTCTCTGCTGCAGTCACAATTTTCCTGGTGTGCTGTGGGTCTGAGCACAGGATATCTGCCAACAGCAATGCCACAACCATCTCCCTGGCTCCCTCACTTTTGGAATATAAATTCTTCTCTTTTGGCACTGAGAAAGAATTTAAAAAGGGAGATAGGAAACCTGAAAATAGGTTCCTAGAAGGTGTCTCATCAGATAAAAAAGCTGTAGTGAGCTCTTTTTAATGCAAGCTGGAAAACTCTTTGAAAATACTTTATTTAACATCACCCGAATATTATCTCTGAATGCAGGGATTGGTGGGGAGACTGGTGGTAAGAACTTGCCAAGAAGTGACTATCCTTCACCATGGCCCACCACATATTCCTAATTGGCAGCGCACTCCCAGATAATCCAAGGACTTGAGGAAAGTGTAAGATTGTTGGGATGTTCCAGAAGCTTTGGAAAGCTGTGTCAATGTGCAATGCCCTTCCATACCTTCCTAAGACTATGTGATGTATCTATGTATATGTGTGTATATATATATATGTATATATATTAGTGTCATAATGTGTAGAACTGTATTGAATTAATGTAAACTGTGACCATTGTTCTGATGCTCATTCTTTAATAGAAGTTCAGAGAGCAATGTTAAAAAATAATTTATGGCTTAAAAAATTCACCTACCCTGTTAGTAGACTGAGTCTGATTTCACATCAGAGAATAGAAAAAGTCAGCAAAGCTTATACTGGAAATATGATTAGTTTTTTAAAGATGAGTGTAATAATTGAAACATCTTAAAGGAAGAAGTGGCAGCTTTTCCTTCAGTAGGGTGTTTAAATCAATGGGGGATGTCTTCTAAAGATGAAGACTCACTAAACAAAATTCCAGTTGTTCTGTTAGAGAGAAAATAAGAAAAAAAAAATTAAGTATGTCATTTGTCCTTGATTGTTTATAGAGTCTATAAACATCTGGTTCCTTGATTTGCAGAAATTTCCAGGACTTTGAAAATTTTTTGTAAAACAAAATATTGTAAAATATTATAGTTCTGTGATAAACCTAAACATTTTGGAGTTTTGAAAGCATTTTCTTTAGCTCTCTGCATCTTCCCTATTTATGTGTATTTTCCCCTTACATGAAATTCTTTTTATAACTCATTCTTTTATATTGTTCTTTTGTGCCCTTTCTACACTGCAATCATTTCTTCATCATAATTCTCTCGTTGCTATGTGATGTTCCACTACTCATGTTTCTCTTTGATTTAGCTGTTAGTATTGTTTTAACTCTTCACTTTCTGTGCTTGTCAGTACTTTTCAGTAAATACGTAAAAAAAGAGAATAGACTGCATTTTCTCAGATAATAAGATTCATTGTTAAATACTGAATGAATTGCAACTGCACTTAGACCTGCAGAGAACAACTGAGCTCGCCTTCACAGTCTAACTTGGCTTAACTTAGTCAATTCTGCCTGAAATAGACTCTTTTCTTCTCAGCCAACTGAAGCTCTCTGCTTTGGCAGAATTAGAGAGGGAATTACTTGGGGCAGTTTAGACAAGGCTGTTGACAGCACAATAGCAGCAGGGCTTTGACTTTGCTTTTCAGAATTCACTCTGTGAAATGCATTCAGTGAAATATGGTGATATCTGAAGCTTATTACTTAGAAAAAAACCAATAAAGTGGTAGATTTTCAGCCGTGTGACTTGATCTGTGAGTTGCAGCTGGGCTAAAGCCCTTATTCCTGTGGTAGTTTCTGAGAAACTCAATTTTGACTGAATGTTCTGATCACAGGAGAGTTTGCAGTGGGAAACAGCCTTCCTGGCACACCCTGGGGAGCTGCAGTGGATCTGAAGCCATGGGGCTGCACATGGGAGCTGCAGGTACCCTGAAGTTCTGAACATGACTGGGATCAGGATTTTCCTACAGGTAAACACAGGCTTTCATCGTGCCTCCTGTTGATCACACTGATGGCTAGCAGTGATCCAACTCTTTAACAGCCACAATGTACATTAAGTAGCCTGCATGGATCTAGGTATATTCCTTCCGTGTTTGTCTCCCCAGAATAGTTTCATTGGTTTCTACACGATGTTGGGAACGTCAAACAGGGCAAGAGGGAATCGCTGGCCCCACTAGACTTTTCTTCTTCCATGTTTTAAATAAGGATGCCACCATAGAGCCACATGGTTTTAGTTCTCTGCTAAACACTGTTGCTGAGGACTTCCAACAGCATGTTCAATTTGCAGAGGCCTGGCAAAGCTCTAATGCAGAACCAAACCTCCTTGAGCTGCAGTCAGAGAAGCCTGCAAGGGAGTAGTATAGAAAATGTGGGGGATACTCAAGATATAGTTGAATTCCTGGAGGAGAAATCAAAACCACATCAGATATCAGCCTATGCATCTCTGAAAGCCAGTTCACCAGATGCTTTTTTATTATTATTTTTTTTTTTGGTAGATTTTCCAGTCCAGTAAACTCTCCTGTAATTCCAGTTGAAATTGTGACAGAAAAGGTCCCTGTCCTCATAAGAGCTCCTAAACCACTGCTGTATCAGCTTCACACTAATTGCTTTACTGATGCTCACTTAGGCTAATGAATACTAAATATTGCGGAGGGTTCCTAGTGCACTCAGAAGGTTGGTTTGAAAACTGTGCTATGGAAATGGAGGGCAGCACCCACCTGCCTTGCCTGTGGGAGCAGAGCACCAGCTGCACTCAGGAGGTATCTGATGCTTCCCATGACTTACCAAGGCAGGAGCAGGAGAAAGGAGAATTTTAGAAATCCTAAAACGTTGTATGGCAATGGTATTACACTCCACTGGAAACATAGTGTAGAAAAAGCAATGCTGAGGGCATCAAAAAAAGGCAGATCACCCAAGACTTCCCTCAAAGGGCTCTACAATGACCAGCAGCTTTGTGACCAGTGAGCCAATAAGGAAGCACATGGTGCCTGATACTGAGAGCCATTTTATCAGCTAATTATCAGCTACTTATTTAACAGCTGTGCTCAAGGAACAGATCACATCCAGCTCACCTGAATCCAATGTTTTATTTTGACAAACAGTCCTGTCCTGAGCTCCTGCTCAGTCAGGGGGGCTCTTTTCAGTGTAGTAGCCATTTCATTTAGCTGCTTAAAAGGGGACCTAAGCTCTTCTAACAGCATGGGTCATCTCTGTTCAAACAGCACCTCTTTGAGTTGCTAGTCCTTTTTTAACTCTCCTGCTGCAGGGCTTCCTTTTTCTTGGAGCCTTTTTTCCTAGTTTGCTTTTCTAGGGCTGGCTCTGAGCATGTGGGAGAGCTGCCTAGCAGATGCTGGTTTATCACTGGCTGTGTCTCTGTCTCTTCAGCTGGTGTGTACTGCTAATCTTCATTCTTTCTACCAGGGTTGATGTGAGTGTTCAGCAGTTGCTCTTGCTTGGGAAACAGAGTGTCATGTTGCTTTTGCTAGTAGTGAGCACGCTTCAGTCTTCCTCTGTAATCCCATCATCTTGTATCTCTTCTGGGTATGGTGACTGTATATTCCTTACTGGAGCAGGTGACCTTGGACCTGCATGTCTGGTGCTGATAATGTACCTTCTGTTTACATACTTAGTGTGAATTGCCTTAGAATAGTTGGGCTGAGAGTTGCTTGGCAGGGAAAGTGCCTGTTGCTGCAGGACTTCTTTTGTAAACTCTGGCAGCATCCGAGCTGCAGCATGTACCCCAGCATAGACCCACTATTACTGAATTTTCTTCTTGTAAGTAAAAATAAATGAATGCTCTATTGCATTGTGGTGTTCTGGACAGTTAAAATAGCTGCAGAAGTACACCCTGCCTTAGTCCATCTCTCTCTGTCAGGAAGACTTCACTCTTCCCATACAACCATTCATAGAGGTATCTGAAAGTGCTGGGTGTTGGACTGGTAATTAGGGCCTTATCTCCCCAAAAGTGGCTTCTTGCTCAGCATAGGAAGGTCACAGTAGCTTTGAGTGCTTCTAAACCACCAAATCCATGTGTGCATGAGCCCATATGGAAACTATTTTGCATTTAATTGGTGGGCAGGTTCTGGCAGTCACACTTGGCTCTAATTGTTATTTCTTTTGTAAGTTAATTTTCATTGTTTAAAAAGTAGTTTTAAATTTCAAGTTCCTGGAAATGTTTGTTTGCTGCTAGCTTCATCTGTGTTTCTTTTCTTTGGTTACAGAAACTCTCATAAGCATCTCTAAAAGTGAGGACTTGGATACTGAAATACAGCAGGGCAGTGTGAAGAGATGGATCAGGCTGACGGAGGGTCCCACTGTATAGTCACAGCTAATGTACCAGAACAGGTCAAATTAGGCCTCCTTCTCTGCTGTGTTTAATCACAACTTGCAGTATTTCCCCACCATTTTCAGGCATTATTAGCACTCGCTGTATAAAGTATTAAACAGGCGCTCTCCGTTTATCCACATTAATGATTCAGTGCAAACCCCTGCCTTCCCATTAATATCCACTAACCGCATTCAGTGATAAAACTTGATTTAGTTTCTGAATTACCTCAGTGCAGAACTTCTTGCAGCAGCACTGCCTAATAGTTCAGGGCTGGTGCAGCAGCCAAATAACAATAGTGGCAGCACCTTTTCTTGAGACTCGCTGGAAAAAAAGAATCAATCCAGTGCATAAAGAGAGATACAAATAAATTGCTAAACAGTATAATGCAGCGATACTGTACATCTCAACTGAGTGCCTCAAAAGCAATGAAAATTGAAATTGAAAAGGGAAGAAGTGTAGTTGTCCAGATGCAGGTGTGTGGAAGGAGTATGGGGTGAAGGTGCCAGCCGGCTGAGTGCCAGGCTCTGGGAATGGAAAGGGATGTGGGCTCTGCAGAAGGGGTACCGCGTTGCCGGGGCATAGTAGTACAGTAAGGAGAAGGTGACACCATCTGCATGGGTGGGAGTTGTGGGGGGAACAGGAGAGGGAATAATGGTCCCTGGAATTTGAGGGGTTCCTTCACCATTGTTTTTGCATCTTGACAACTTTCTTTTATCCGGAGGCAGAGCAAACTGCTCAGTGCCTGAGCTCTTATCTGGGCTTGGCTTGAGTGGGAGGCAGAGGTTTTTGGGGCATCTGTAGCTACAAAAATGCATATTGTTTGGCCTAGGCTGTGTTTGTGGTGTTATGGATCCTCAGTCGCCTGAGACACTCTGTTGGACACCCCTTCCTTCTGTCTGTGCTGGAGTTGACGTGGGGCACTGTGGCTTAGTGTGGTCTAGATGAAGTTTCTTCTGCTGGGGGCTGTGTGATTGCTGTGAAAAAAACCCCTGCTTTCCTGCCTTGCACAACTCACTGACCTGTCTCCCCAGGGACAGGGTTGAAGCGCATATAATGTGCTTTGGTTTTCTCCCTTCATTATTCTTCCCTTGACTTTCTTGTGGGCTGGTGAGTTTAGATTTTCGTGCTAAGACTGCTGTGTGGTGGGTGCTCAGGAGTCCACCAGGCTTCTTTATATTTTCCTTCTAGTTTTGCATTTTTAAAAAAATGCCATTTAAATCCCAGCCTTCCTACAGAGCATGAGCAGATCCAAGCTGCACTGCTTGCTAGCTCAGATCTGTTTTCTACTCTGCATGCTGTCTTTATTGCTCCCTTTGGAGTCTGCTGGCAGCAGATCAAGCATGGCTTGTCCTTCTTGGTTTGCAGCAGCCTGCTGTCTCCAAAGGTTTGAGAGAACATTAGGGCCATTGCATCACTCTGGGAGCAGTTCCTCTATGTATCCTGTTAGAGCTGTATGAATTTTAAAACAAACATGGAAAAAGGGGGAAAGAAAAAAAAAAAAAAGGAAGAAAAGAAAAAGGCAAAAATAAGTAGAGAAAGGAGGGGAAGACAGACACCTGCCAGTCATCTGGCAAGGGAAGGAAGAACCAAATAATCTTGGGAGTGACTTAGACGGTCTGAGCCCAGTGATCCTCTTGAATTGAGTCTGCTGTCTCCCAAATGGTATAATTTAAAATAATTTGCTGCAGTTTTAGGCAAGAATTATTAAATGAATATTAATCAGTCATTAAATTCTCTAAAACTGCTTCTTCATTCTGGGCTGAATAAGGCCATTTAGCTGTGGTATATTCAGCATGTTAATGTCTCTGTGAGAGTTGTTTCTTCCCTGCCAGAGCCGTGTGATGCTCTCGACTCTGGTCACGGTAGCAGCCGTTTGGACCAGGTGGGTGCCTTTGGGGATGGCCATTTGCAGTCTTCTCAGTTCCAACAAGTGAAGACTGACTGCAATTTGATGAAATATCAGCCCAGCCTCAACTCCAAGCTGCTCTCTATCTGCACTGAAGCCAGGACATTTCCCATTAGAAAAGATTAGGTTGAAATGCTTACTTTCTTCCTTTTCTGTTTATCTTGCCTTGCTCCTGGTACATTCATCTCCCAGTCTTGATTCCTGTGGCAGGAAAAACATCTTGCCCAGTTCCTGAGTCATGCAGAAGCTGAAATATTGGGGGGGAGGAGGGACTGCAGACATCTTAATAATAGTTATATTTTTGCTGCCAAGACACCAAAGATGTTGCCCATGAAGGAGCAGATGTTGACGTTTGTTTAGAAAATAATCCCTTTGGAAGAAGAATATCTTTCTGGCTTGACCTATACCACTTGTGTTTGTGCCATCTAGCACCATGTCTACTCTTTCCAGATGAAGGAGACACCAGGTCGCTTTTGAAGGGCACTGGGTGGGTAGTTCTGTCTGTGGCCCAGTGCTTCCCTATGTCCCTGTGGAGCCTGGCCCTCTGAACTCAAAGCCCTCTGAACTTCCCCACTGCAACTTCTGGTGCTTTCTTTGCCCTGGAGAGATGAGAGGCCTGAGCTGCTTACAGGAGAGTATTGACTAGTGCTAACCCTGAACCAAATTCATCATCTTCCCAGAGCTGCTGCAGTCCTTTAATTCTTCTTTATGTGAATACTTTCTCATCTTTCTATAAGTAATGGCAAAGTTGGGGGAGAAAGGAAACTCTGGATGAATTCTTCCAACCCTCTTTCCCTTTCTAGGCTCTGGCAGTTGTGGATAAGCAACAAATACTAGTTAAATTCCTAGTTAAATACACTAGTGTGTATGTAGTGAAATCCCAGGACAGGTGCCTGGCCCTGTGTTAGGACTATGTGCTAGCAGCAGTCATCACTGAAAATTTTAAGAAGGAAGAAACCTTTTTTCTTTTTTCCCCTCCTTTTTATTTGTGAGGATGATTTGTTGCAGGGGATCTGTAAACACTGTTTGTCAGAGGGTATTCAGAAAACAGCTCTTTCTAGCTCACGCTTGATAAGATTAGTCCATGTGAAGCATGCTCCCATGGCTGTTGCTGCTCTGTCCTCACAGCCTGGGGGGCAGGATACCCTGGGAGCCCAGCTGGCCGCAGGGCAGCCCTCGCTGACTAAAACAGAGATCCTGTTTCTGTGGGCTTTGTCCTTTGTGTGACACATCCATTGTGTCCTTGCACTCATCAAAGTTGGCATACCTTGTAAGCGAGGTGTCTCAGTGTTTGCTGCTCCTGTGGAGTACAAAAAACCAAGTGCAAGAAGGTTCCTGGTGCTCCACTGGTGACTTTGATGACACCAAAAAGGCCTTTGGGTATAAACCAAACTCCAGTGAGAAGTGCAAATGTAGAAGGAGCCATGGAGGAGCTTTATGAATATGTGGAACAGTTAGTGTTTGTGACATTGCATGGATTGTTGCTAAAAGCGTTCCTTAGGCAAATTATTTTATTACAGGGCTCACCCAGAGCAATACAGATTGCTGACTAACCATCTCACAAGGCGGGGTGTTGGTGGTTTAGTTTTGTGTGTGTTCCTTTTTTTTTATTTTCTTTTTTTCCCCCTCTTGCTGTTTAATAATAAGCAGGAAAAGGAACAAGGCTTAAAACCTTCTGGCATATGTCAAATGTGTATGTGCGCCTGTGAATTTTAACTAAGGGTAGAGTGGTGAGTTTTCACAAGCCTAATATTCCTGAAGAGGGTGTTTTGCATGGAGAACCATTACCCTTCCAATAGGTCTGTAGGTTATAAAAGGTAGAGCACTTACAATAGTTTTCTTTTTTTTTTAAACCAAAGAAGTCTCTTTTTATGTGTTTCACTGAGATTTTTTTTCCCCTTATCAGCCCTTCTTTTTAATGATACATAGAGGGAATAAAGCAGAAAGAAATCACTAAGCCCATGCAGGAAAAAAAAATTAACACATCCGTTTGCTCTCAGGTCTAAAAAATAATGAATCATTAAACCTTGAAGTCACATTGACATTACCAAATGGGTGTAAAATCTGCTTGGGCCTGAAAAGCTATAGAAAACCTGCCAAGTGACTAAAACAGATACTGATGGTGATGTAAGAAATTGGAAGCATCTATTAAACAGACGCAGCTTTCCATTTCCTAAAAATTATTGGTTGGGGTAGTGCAGCACTCCCCCCGGTGCGCATGTGCTGTGGGTGGACAGCCACAGGCAAAACCTAGTTAACTGAAAACACCACAATCAATAAAAAGCACTATGTTTTCCATTTACTGCTTTTTAGGGGTTTATTTTGTTGCAGCAGCAGAAGGCATCAGTTCAATATCAGTTCACCTTCTGGGTGGGGAGAGGGATACAGATAGTGGCTTTTAATGTGTGATGAAGTTTGTGACAACACTAAGCTTACGAAAATTTAGACCAAGTGCTGTTTGGTACGATGTGGGGCAGCGGCTAATCCTGTGTTTGGTAAACAGGGAAAGCAGAGATCTGTTTTGATATTGTGCTTTCTAGCCAGGAACAAGGACGGGGTTATTTTCCATTTAATCCTTTCTCTTGTCAAATCGCTGAATACACGCATTTCTCACTTAGTGGCTGGATTGAAGCTCAGCCTCTGACATAGGGGTGTCTTATTCATTGGAGGGGGTGCTTTGAGCTGAGGGAGGAATGTCATATCTCTATGTGTGTGTGCGTGTTGTGTAGGTGAGGTGGAACTGTTACCTGTCTTGAGTATTCCCTTACTCTGGTGTGGGTCACGCCTGGTGTTTGGTGCCCTTCAGTGCTGTTGTGTGTGGTTCTCTGGCCCTTCAGCTTTGGGGGTGTCCTACAGCCAGGCTCGAGAAAAGCTGGCCTTGGTGCTTGCTGAACAGGTGTTTGTGTGTAGCTACTCTGCACTGTGGTGCTCTTCTAAGAAAATCAAAGACAGAAATTGTTGCTTGAGATTCATGCATCACTTGTTCAGCAATGCAGAACTGAGCTGGGGTTGGGTCTGTTGTGGGACATCTTCACTGATGTGCATTTTTTGCTCAGACCCCTGGGAGGGGGCTGCCTAGGTGCGAGCTCTTCCAGAGAGCCCATTAAACATACTGCTCTACTGGCTGCAGCTATTATGGCCTTCTCATGACAGCCGACAGCTCTTCGAGTGAGATAGTGTATTTTGACCTTCTCTTTTCGGAAGCTGATTGCCAGTTTAGTTGTCCTTTTCTGCCCATTTGAGATGGTAATGTGAGAAATGAGAACTGACAGTGCATTTTAAGTGCAAGCCCTGACAGAAATAGGGTATCTCCACATCTTTGTGGAAGAGTTCCAGCTTGGAGCAGGAAGGGGATTGCTGCCGTAATACTGGCCTGGCTCTTGGGCTCTGCTTTTCGGAGGAAAATATACTGCACCAGAAAGTTAAGTCAGCAAAGCTTCTTATGACCCAAATTCTAAAGGGAAAACCTGAGGCAAATGATTGCTGGGAAAAGAGGTTCATCAAAGGCAGAGAAATACAGTATTCTCTGTCTCTTCCTCTGTAAGAAAACCCATGTAAAATATAAAAGAGGAAACGTTTTGCTGATTCTGATCCCTGGGCAGAGCGGAGGGATCAGCGGAGCAGAGCATTCGCTGCCTGACCGTGGCTCGCTCGCTCCTGGTGTGCTGGAAGAATATTCCCCTGAGTAAAATAGTAAATGGGCCCTTTTCAGAGCAGAGTGCTGGCTGGAACGACTGGACTCCAGGTACTAAACTGTGTTAAAAGCTATTAAAAATACATGAAATATTCTCCTCCGTGCTATTTTTCTCCACTTTGCAACAGCCATTGGAGTTAGTTGAGAGGCTATGTGATAACGAATGTACCGAGACGTGGGAGAGGGTACATATGTGTATTTTTTTCTTTTGGAATTTAAAATTAACTCCAATCGCAAAACGGATTGACTAGGAAAACATATGAGCAATAACCTCATAACTTACAAGCACAAGGTGTAATCTTGATTTAGAAAACGTCTTTTGCTGGAAGGCCTTTGCTGAAGGCTGCTAAAACATCTTTCTGCCGGTCTAGGTGAGATTTCCCTTATTTTCTTCCCTGATCTCTGCTGTCTGCTGCTCCAATAATCAATCATTGTTTTCCTTTCTTTGTCACTAAGGCAATATCACGCATTATATTGTCCTGCTGGTTGGTTGCATCCTATTTAAGTAGTTTAAGTACCATGTGTTGTACTTGTCCTAATTGGTTTTGTGCTCGTCAGGAAACTCAGCTGATGGCATTTTTCCCATCTGGTCCAAGCTGTGACTTCAGATTTCTCTTCCCATCCCTTTTGTTCTGCTAGAGGAAAGAAACAGGTGAATTATGGACGATAAGTGACAGACATACTCACTTTTGTGTAAATTTGAAGACATTAAAATTCTTTTAATGAAAAAAACCCACACTTTCAAAAGAAAATCAGGTGTTTTCCTTTAGGAGAGCAGATAGCGTTTTGGAACCTCCTGAAATTATTTTCCCTTTTTGATGAAATGATGCTGCTCACAGAAGTTGAACTTTTCTCACGGAAAGCAGATCTTCTTAAAAATGCCTCCCTGTTGTGCAGCACTTATGACCCACCACTGTGTTGTGTGAGGGCATTCCCCTTGCACCCCTCTCACCTTTGGTTATACTTGCACTAGAAACACAGGAGGGTGAAGGACAGAAACATTTAGCAGGTTTTTCCTTATAACTTGGCAAGTTATATTGATTTCATACAGAACTAGGCTTTGATCATTATCTTTCTAAAACAATTGGATTTTCTTTATTCCAGCTTGGGAATATGGTTTCAATTTACTTGTTTTTCTCATATCATACTCTGTATGTCTTCTGGTGGATGCTTTCAAGTTTTAAAGTTTGATTTATTGTAATTTATTACCTAGAAGGTGTTCTTAAATTACTGCTTCAATAATATAATCTACTAAAAACTCTGAGGTTTTATCACTTCACACCTGTATTTGACAGCAAACTGATCTGACAGTGTTCTTACGTGTTTTTGACAGGCTTATTTAAAATCCTTAAATCCCAGTTCCCTCTTTGTTTCATTACCGTAACATCACTGGCATAGCCTTGTGATCAATTATCCACTTAGGAAGACCCAAACGTCTGCCAGTTAGGTTTCCAGAGAGGTATTCGCTTCAGTGTCTGTTTAAATATGTTCGTTTTATCACAGTTTTTAAAAAAAAAAAAGTTGCCTTGCCCTGTCCTTGCTGGAGAGTTGCACACCAGTGCTCTGACGTACTTTTGCTGGGAATCACCTTCTGGGCAGGTCTAGTGGCAGTGGGAACACACGTCTCTCCTCCTGCCAGAATATCCGGAATATTAGGTTTCTTTATGGAAAGTGCAAAAAGAGCAAGCTGCCTGGCACCACTATGGCTTCTGGGGAAAGCGATGTAGGTTTGTGTTTAGTTCTGACTCGATTCAGTTCAGGGGATGGAGTTAGCCTTCTCATTGCAAACTGGGCAATGTAGCTGGGTTGATAGCCCTGGAGGAAGGGGTTAACCTGTGTCCCAGGACTGACAGGGATTGGCTATCTGCTGGATCCTCCTGGTTGTGGTATCTGCCTGGTAAGGGCAGGGCTTGGTATCTCCCTGCCTACTGCTGTCTGCTGAGGTGGGGAACTGCTCTGCCTTCCTTCTGCCCAGCACTCTCTGAGATAGGAGCTTGGAATAAAAACTGCAAGCTTTGGGATGTCCATTTTCAGTAAAGCACTTGAAGCCACATGTGACAGATACAAGCACTGCCCTCTCACTGTCAGTGCTTATGCCAGGCTGCACCACCTTGTGGAGTTGCTTCTCCACATGGATTACACAGGCAGGACTTTGTTGGCAAGGATGTGCTTGTTATTAATAATTCATTTTTAGGGAATGGAAAATGCAGATTTTTCACAAATAGGTGTCCTAGAAAAGGGATAATTACCTAACAGTGATAAAATAGCTTGTCTCAGGGACTACGTAACTCTTCTGATAGTTGAACTTTTCTCCTGGTGTTTCTGCCTATGTCAATAACTTGCACAGATAGTGTGTGTAAAGGGTTATGCTCTTGTTTGTGATGCTCACGTTACTGGATCTTTATAATACACTTTTATCGTAATAAGGAAAAATCTTTCAGCTGTAAAAGAAAAAAAAACCTTGCAAAATGAGTTCGCCTTCCAGAGAAAAACATGCTATTGGCAACATGCACAGTGACTATCAAACTCTCTAGGTGTTATGTATCTGTGATATTAGCATTCATGTCGCTTATGGCATTTGCATCAACAACAGGGAAAAACTACTTTTTCTCAGAATAAAAGTTAAAGCTAAACTTTTTACTGAAAAACAACGAGGTTGGGACTGTCATGTTAGGTTGTAGCATTCTTTGAGTTGGCTTTTTTGAGCTCCATGTTAGCATTTTAGCTTTTGAAGCAGCATGTCATGTTATATTTTGAGTTATACCACACAGATAAATTGGGCAAATGGCCAAGCGAATTGAGAAATGGAGCAGCAAAGAGGAGGGGTGCAACCGGTGTATTACATATAGAGGAGCTGGTGTACTTTAATATATTTCAATGAACATGGATGCTTCTCTGCTGATGCAATTTTAGCATAAAGGTCTAGCTTTTGGCTATGAAATCTGATACAAGTCAGTGGAATCCAGAGTAACTTTGCTGTTTTAAATAAAATGAGGATTTGACCCCAAGAAACATGACCATAGTTTTTCACCAGCCCTGCTAATGGGGAAGGTGAAACAAGTCTTATTTTCGTTTGAAACAAAAAAAGCACCAGCTCTGCATCCTACGGATGCTCCCATCAGATTTCAACCTCCAGCAAAGTCTGACTTAAAGGTTAGTGCGAAGATAGTTGTGAGCACCATATGCCTGACAACTTGGCATAATGACATGTGACTTCAGCTTGTGTTTCTCTTTAGAAGATGACTAATGAGTCTCAGTCTCTTAGAAGACATTAAAATACAATTATGTTATGTTAGATCAGCTCTCACAACTGCTAACTTTCAGCATGGTAGGCATAATATAATTCTGGGAGATGTGTGTTTTTAGTGTTTTGGTGTTTGGTTGGGTTGGTCCCCCCCCCCGCCCCTGCAGTGGACTCCAGTCAAACTCCTCCTGATGCAAATGTATGTGATAAGTCACCATGTGGACAGAAATGTATGTGCTCCTGTGTTTTACAAGGCAGATTTCATCTTATGTTTTTAAACTTTTCTCTCTAGCTCTGTTAAAATCTCTAATGAAATTCCAATCCTGTAGTTGAGTCATTAAGCTTTCCCTGAATCCATCACTGTAAAACTGGTTATCAAGATGTTGTCTTTTGGTGTTATCAATCTTGAGTGACTTTTTTGGAGATTGATGCACATCTGTTCTTATGACCAGCTCAGATGATCTCTGCTATTTATCTTGATCTCCTTTTATTTAGAGTTTTAACTTAGAAGGTTCTACTACCTTTTGTGACTGAATTTTAATGATGAGGTCTTGACTACAAGACAGACCTTCCACAGCTTTCAGACACATTTTACAAAGTGGTGTCCTCGGGCTTTCCTTGCTGACACATTTCTGGATTGTCTTTTTCATGCAGCCCCAGAGGGGGTTTTCTGCACCCAGGTAGATGTGCTGCAGAAGTGCAGCTAGCTTGAAAGAAGATTGGGGATGGGAAATTACAGTATAAAACAATTACCTGCTCGTTTCCCAGCAGGTGTTAATGGGTCTGCGAGGGACAAGTTCAAGTGCAAAGGAAAGTAAAAAGAAGCAATACGTGGTTCTGTCAGCAGTATAATTGCAACTAGACCAACGTGTTGGCAAAATGCCAGGTCTGTTGTGGCCAGTAAAATCATACTCTGGCTAAGCACAGGCAAATAAACCCAAGGAGAATGAAATAGAGGGGGGAGAGGGGAAGCCTCAGAAACGTGGTGGCAGTGTCAGAGTCCAGTGTTGGAATAGTTTAAGGCATAACTGAAGCCAGACCAGTTGGGGAGTATTTTTGAAGGTGGTCTCTGAACTTTTTGAAGGACTGGAGAGCAAACCTTTGAACTATTGCAGCAAAATCACAGCATCGAGGGATACAAATGGCTGCTCCTTAGCATTTCCTTTGCCATGTATATTTGACCTATGGAACATCCCTTTCAAGTCCATTCATTTCTAGGACCTACACTTATTTGAGAGGACTGTTACACAGTCTATGGGTTACAGGACATAAGGACAGCTTTTTCATTGGAATAATTAAAATGTCACTTTCTTTTTTCCCCCCCTTCTGCAGCATCCTGTGGTACCTGGCAATAAACTGCCAGCAGGGCATCAACAGCATTTTGTAGGTAGCCTTTCTTAAGGATGCTGCTGTGAAGCCCAGTTCTGGGGTGAAGTTCCCAGTCTCTTAAAGGACAAACATGCTGATGCACTCCTGGACTTTATCCTGGTTGTCTTCCACAAGACACAGTTATTCCTGCTAGCATGGAGCAGGTAACCATTTGCCCTCAGTGTGGGGGAACTGTCTAGCATATAGGAATCGCAGGACGTGATACCTTTATCTCCATCATTTAGTCTCTCGCTGGGGTTTCCTGTTTATCCCCGAGAAGTCAGACTGCGGTATTGAGGACTTGGGAGCTGCTTTAGAACATCAGGAGTATTGCATCTTCAAAAATTGACCCATGTCAGAGCTCTTCTAATGGACAGAAAACGGGGTGTGTGTAGGTCAGTATTTGACAAACAGTTCAAGTATGCACCTGAACCGCCCCTCCCCCCCCCAAAGGACACAGATACGCGTGCACATTTGTAATGTGCTTTTGTGGTGCTGGATTCTGGGCTCAGAGCTTCTGCCTGTTCCCAGCTCTACTTTAGTATCCAATAGGGATTGTAAATCAGCTGATGCATTTTAATGTAGAATAATAGATTTCTGGTGAAGAGCTTTCTTTTCTGTGCCTCCTCTGTAGAGTTATTTGCATCTTTCCACCGTGTCTGCATGTGTGCCAGTAGTTCTGGAGATTAACCTTAATCTCTGATTGAAAGCAAAGCAAAAGTGACATTAGCTTGTAAAACGGATTCTGAGAGATCCATTCTTTTTTTCTTCAGTAGTCAAAGGTAAGCTGCTACTAGCAATGTTGTTGGACCCAGATTTCTATTTTTTTTTCCTTCTCTTTTAAAAGCCTTAGCATCCCAAACCATGAAGTTCTAGAGAGCTTTTGGATATAATTAGTAGCTGGTACATAGCTCCTGAGTGCACCATTCCTGATAAGGAATCAACTGTTTGTTTGAAAAGTGTTTTCTCAATAAACAGATTCAATTGATTCTCTATGGTTGCTGCCTGAGCTGAACATCCATTTTTTTTTCTTGGGTATGAAAAAGAAAAGGTGTAATAGAGAAGCTGGGTACTTTGTGACATGTGTTTGTCCAGACATAGTAAGTGGCTTGGAAAGCCTCATGTCTTGGCAGGTCACACGAGTGCGTAGCTGTTATTGGTGATTCATAAAGTTCTTAAATGTGTCTTTGCCTCTCAAAGCAGGAACCGTAATATTTCTCCTGCTTTTTAAATTTCAATTAGTATGTGGGTGGATGTACAGCATCTGTGCCCTCTCCTCTTCCCCGTCCTTGGGGATGACTCCATCAGATCTCTAATTACAGAACATCAAAAACGTCCTCTGTATCACACAAACTGTCTGTCGTGGGCATCTTTCTGGAGCCCGTCCTGTTCTTGGGGATGGTCGTCTCTGCAGGGCAGCTGGAACACTAGGTCTCTGCTTCTGGTTTGTAGTGCCATGAGAACAGGAGCTGGTGGGTGGAGAGGGATCACTTGCCAAGCGCAGACACACTCCAAAGCAGACACTCAACAGGCAGGCAGTCACTCTGCAAGCTATCACAAAATGCAAATTCCAGTGGAAGTTATTTTTCATAACTCCACTGAAGAACTAAAGCTCAAGGCAATGTTTAATCTGTCAAATACTTATCAGAGAACTAGTACTTCATGTGTGTGGTATGTTCTGGCAATGCCTGGCTACTGGGAAAAGGCATTGACTAGAGCAGAAGTGGATCTGTATGTGTTGGTTGTGGAAATGGGCAGCAGGGAAGTGTTTAAAGATAAACACTGGGATGTGAGAGCAGCCCTGGAAAGAGAGCAGGCAAGTGGCATCAGAAGCAGCTGTGCAGAAAGGAGGTGAGCTGACTATTGAGGAAAGCCTGGGCTCAGCCTTACCCTTGTGTTGCAGAATCCTCTTACACTCACTTTGCTCCCCGTGTTTTGTCTTTCCAGCTAAATGTTTCTCCATGGCTTTCAACAATGTTCAGAATATGAGGAAATACCACCTTTAAGTTTTGCAGCCAGTTCAGCATTTGTATTTTATAATTTCCTCTCTTTATTGTTGCCTGCTTCCAAATGCCTTAAAGTCATTTGGAACAGCCTTTAGTGCTTCTTCCCTGCCCATATAAAGATCTCCCATTAATTTTTGTGTCAATTCAGTGGAAGGAACATGTCCTTTCCTTAGCCGTGTACTATAATTTGCCTTTTTATGTGTCTGCTGCAATTCACCTTCTTGGTCAGCATGTGCTTTCCTTGGCTTTCTAGTTATTTAAACAAGTGTGGTTAGTGGACCTCGTGCTGTCCCATGTCAGTTAATGTCATGCTGAATTACACTGGCTACTTGTAGCTGTCATTGACAGCCTGACAGCTGTCCTGGAGGTGCTGTTTGTCAGATGTTATGGTGATGCATCTGAAGAAAGTGCCTTGCACTTGACAAAATGGTTACCTCTGTCTTCCCCAGCATGAATGCTTTGGAGCTGAAGAGCTGACTGCAGCAGGGCCAGCTCTTGCCTGTTTTGGGGCATCTCTTAACTGCTGGAATCAACATTTCTAATAGCATTCCTTGTAAGGATCTTCAGCTTTTTAGGGCAAACCCATGTGTCTTAAGTTCTTTGAATGATGATACTTTAGTTATATTAACATCACTCTTTGTTTCCTTCCTTGCTTCCATCCTGTTTCCCCCACCACTTTAGCATTCCAGTATGTAAAGGAATTCAAAGAGAAAAGTGCATTGACTGTTTGATATTGCTGAAAGAGTCAACCACCCCCCCTCTCCCTGCTCACCTCAATACCTTTCAGGAGCCCCTGCACCCACAGTGCAGTGTTGCCTCTGCTCAACAGAGATGAACCAACCTCCATGTGCATGGTCCAAACTTCTTCCTGCTCAGTCTCTGGGTGCAGTGAGTATGAGGATTTGCTAGACACTGTTATGTGCAAACTACCTTCAAGTACTCCAACTTTCCCTAGACTTGAAGTTTCGAGAGCAGTCTTGAAACTTCCCAATGCGGGTGTGTTTGATCTTGGAGGAGAGAGACGAATGCTGTTCGTACAGGTTCACTTCCTCTAACGAATGGCTCATTGATCCATGCTGGAAACAGTCAGCCTTGTTGACTACAGGGAGCAGAGTACAGACGGGGAACTGTGTTTCCTTTTCCCTGTAAGCCGAATGGCATTGATTGCCTTAGAACCAATACATTTTCATTAGGCTTATTTTATTTTCCAGATTTTCATCATTCACAGTGTTTATGAAAGGAAGAAATTAATGGCCCTTGCTAAATAGTGCAGAGAAGAACTGGGAAAGCTTCCCAGGGCTTTGGTCTGATCCTTACTTTCTTGCATTATATCCTTGGGCTTTTGCAGGGGTTATTCTGGTAGGAAAAGCTGGGGACCAGTGTCAGTTGCAGAGCCTGGCTGCTGGGCTCCCAGACTCCTCACTGCATCACCCCTCTGCTCCTGTGTGTGCTAAATGTAGGGAAGGCCTTCAGCGGACAAAAATGCATTAGTTGTCCCCTCTCCTTGCAGACGCTAATGATTAGCATCCTGGAGAGCACAGGGATGTGTGCAGTGTTATCACTGAGTGATCTCAAGGGGGATCACAGGGCAGTGCTGCCCTTTCCTTTCCTGCTTGGATGCTGTGTTCTGCAAAGCAAGGGGCAGAGAGTTCAAGGGGTGCTGCTCCTGGCTAGAGTGTAGAGGCTGCTTGGATTCTGGCCTGTCCTGCATGAGGCTTGGTGCTGTCCTGAAGGGGCAGGAGGCTAAAGATGCAGAGAGAGGTAAGGGGCTGGTCAGGGTCTGTCTGTGCGGTGTTTAAGATCAGAGCCTGTAGATGTGCCAGGGCACTAGTGTTTGGGTATGTCCAGGCTGTTTGTGAGTCCCTGACTCTGGTAAGGGTCTTGTGAGGATTAAAAGCTGGGGAAAGCAAAATAACACCCAAATATGACAATTCCGGTGTCTGTGGGCTGGGAATGGGAGACTTGCCTGGCTGCTGACCACCATGCTCAAGTGTGACTGCTGCAGACTGGGCAAGACCCTTTCCTATTGTATTTCACTCGCTGTTTGTCAGCCACCAGCTTTCCTCATCAGCCCTTTGCCATTCCATCTCTTGCACCCGGGAGCTCTGGAGGGAAGCTGACGCCTCGTACACCACCCAGCGTGTGGGGCTGCCATCGCGTCAGGGTGCAATGTCAGTGGCCACTGCTTGGATTTAACCCTTCTACCCTCTGGCTCTGCAGCTGAGCAGAGGCTTAAAAACAGAAAACAAAACAAAGCTGTCACAAAATCTGGTATTTGTGTTGTTTTCCTGAAGGCAGAGTGGCACAGCAGGCAGCTGGGCAGCATCAGTTGCTTTGGAGCGCTGGAGAGAGGCTGCTTCTCTTGGAGGGGTCTGGATTTGATCACATACTTCCCATTCTGCAGGTTTGCTAGTCTAGATATATTTACTACATGGTTTCTTGGCTAATTATTTCTAGCGTGGCACTGATTGAGCTGTTAATAAAGTGTGAAGGTGCCTCGCAGGCACTTTTTGAGTCTTAAAGAAATGATCTACATCTAAATTGCAAATAGTAAAATTTCCTTACCCACCAATATTAAGGTGATAGCATCTCCACTATTGTAAAATTAATCAAACTTCTCTTGGTGACAGAAACGTTAATTTAAATTTTTCGTCACAATTACAGAGAGAGTTATTGCAGCCTCTGACTTGTAATTAATTTCTCTTTCTTTTCATCACTGTGTTACAGCCCTTTGTAATAGTGATAAATGGAGTATCTACCTGACCTTTTTTTTTGTATATAATATAAATTACTTTTAGGTTTTTAAAAAAATACTTTTGGTTAATCAGTGCTTTTCCATAAACAGGAGGCTAGGAGAGAATAGCTTGGGGTTGTTGTTTCAAATAAGCATTGCTGTAGTTATGATGACAGGCAGTAGGGGACCAGAGTTGAGAGTAGCAGGGACACAACACTAGTCACTGTCCCTGTGTTTTGCATTGTCCCACTGGAATCGTGTGCTGGAAATGGACAGTGAGGAGGGATTTGCTGCTGCCAAGGAAGGCTTTAAAATAGGGTTGGCAGAGGATGGTGGTGCATCAAACCACTGTCAGGAGTGCGAACTGGAAGAGGCTGAGGGATAGTTGTCACAAGAAGAAAATTAATGGGTCCATCAGTCAAATATTTTAGATATGTCAGCACAAGGAATAAAAAGGAGGAACTTCAGGTCTTGCATATAATCAGTGCTGTAATTTATATGCCATATCAGAGACTTGGTAGAAATGGCCGTGGCTAGGGTCCTGATGGAAAAGCATACAGCTTGTCCAGGGAGGACTTGGCCACGGGAAAAGGTTGGTGCTCAGACTAAATCTGTAGTGTTTGCTGCAAGGCTTCTGGTGCTGGTTGTTGGGAGCAGGGTCAGAGATGGTTAGTTATGGACTACCAAAGCAATGGAGTGAATGAGGCTGCTGCTGAGCATCTGGCAGATCAGATCACTGGTAGCACAAACCAGGACAACAGGTGATACAGAACAGCCAGCACGACAGCAAGAGACGCATCACGTCAACCCTCACCAAGTTCCCCTCTGTAGCAGCACAACAGGGTGGAAGGAGGGGTGTTAGAGCTTGATTGCGCTGAGGCTTTTCATGCCACCTCTCCTGTCAATCTCCAAAGCAATCAAAGATTGTGCGTGATTTGCAAATTTTGTGCAGGGAGGATCTATCAGTGGTTTGCTGTGAAACTGGGAGGGCTTTAGGTAAGGTACCTTATGGTGCCTGTCAGGGGTCTGGGACTGTTTGATATTGCACTTGTGACTTGGGCAGTGGAGTGAAGAGTCTTCATGCAGGGCCTAAAGGTGGCATCAACCTGAGAAAAGGTGTCATCACTTTGGATATCAGCATTAGTATTCAGTGTCACTGTGGAAAACTTGAGAAATTATCAGAAAGCAGTTGAACTGAAAAAATAATCAAAAATATATATGTATATGCACACACTACATCTAGCTTTCAGTAGCAGAAGCACAAACTGACAGTGTTGGACTAGGCTTGGCAGGAAAGGATATGAGGGCTTAGCAGGGATCAGAAACTGAATGGGTGAATAACTGTGTTTTTCCAGGAAAATCAAACCAGCCATCACTTGCAGACTGATAACCCAAGGCAGCGTATGGGAGAGGGGCAGTTGCCTTTTGCTCACCCACACCAGTGGGACTGGGGGCATGAACAGAGCTTGTCATTTGGGGGGGTGCAGGGGGAAGATGAGAAGCTGGAGTGATCTGAAGGTGAACTGCATGGAGCCTCAAAGGGCTGGTGGGACACATGCTGTGTGGAAAGGTTGGGAGAGATGGGCTTGTTTAATTTGAGGTAATGGGTAATGGAGTGGGATGAGGTAGTAGCTTTTTAACTTGACAAATGATTACAGCAAGAGAGAAAGGGAGTGAACTATTCCCAAAGCCCAGTGTGGCTTGGAAAAGAGGGGTTGATGGTTCAAATGGATTTTTGAGGCTTATCCAGGGATGTGGTATAATGTTTTAGTAAAATCATTTGGGCGTCATGAGTCAGAAGTGGCTGTGCATCCAGCAGAGTTGATATCATTAGCCCCTAATTACAGACTATCTTATCTGAATTACTTTATAACATTCAGTGATCTGTGTTATAGAATAGGATAAATTATGAAAATACTGCCTTAGGTTGTACAATCTCATAAATCAGTAAATATCAAATTCTGTGTATATCTTTTGATAAGCATCCACGTCTTTGGATGCTTGTTTGAAACGCGTTTTCTTTATGGTTGTTTCCCACCTGTAAAATTTGTGTCTCTGTATTGTGGTCTTTGGTTTTAACCCAGAAAAGCCTCCTGTTGGAGGCATTTGGCCACCAACCAATTTGCTAGGCAAACTACATTTTTCACTCAAATGTAGTTAATGACCCAAATGAAATGAAATGCTTGTTAGGGGCTGATTTAAACAATGTAGTCTAATGACAATGTTCTCTCCTTTCTGCCCACTCTCACTAACAGTTCCTCTTTATTTCAACTAGGCAAAAAGGAAGCAAGCTTTTTAAGCAAGGCTCAGAAACATGTCTATTGGCTGAAGGGAGGTGCACATGTAGCTGGAGATTTTTACTTTGAAATTTTCCAACAAAAAATAATTAGAAGAATCATGTAATTGCAATAAATGTATCTCATTGGTCCCCAGGGGCTTGTTTCTAAACACAGAAGGATTATTTAGCCATTCATGACAGCAACAAAAAGTACCAAATAAACCTAATGGGTTCTTTTTATATACAATAAAAATGACGTACAGTAGCTGCATGTTTTACTAAATCGGCAGTTGGACCTTAAAGAGGTGGATATGGTTGTACTTGTAATGGAAGTGGTTTTAATCCTTGCTGTGGATGCAGAGGCTGGATTTGTACTTGCAAGGGGTAATATGCTGGCTGTTTTTCCTGCTGGTGTTCCACAAGATACTGAGGAATAGGGATGTCTCACCACCCAGAAATGTGGCGCTCTCCATTTGTTTTGTCACCTGCATTGCATCCTCCTCCCGTGAGGTGGGAGATGAAAATGCTCCTGAAAGTCTGCTAAACAACCCGAGGGGGCTGTACTGAGCAGCTAGTGCCAGAGGACAAAACCCCATTCTCTGTGGTGAGACCAGCCTGAGCCCATGCAGGGAAGGTGCAGATGCTTCTTTCACTCCCTGCTGTTCTGCACTGACACAACAGCTCTGTTCCTCTGGCATTTTTAAAGTGTTTTTTTGAGCATGCTTTTGGGATGCCTTTGAGGCTGCCGTGGCACAGGCTTCTGCCTCCCTCAATTTCAGGTAATGCAAAGATCCCTATTGTGTCTTCCAAGGGTGGAATTGTAATGTAGGTCTTATTCTAGTGCTGTAGATGCTGCTGTGCATCCTTCCCCTTCCCACCCGTAGAGCAGCTGGGCCAGCATTTTGGGTCATGTAAGGCAGTGGTGTGTGTACAGCTCCCCTCTGCAGGGCTGCAAAATCCCAGGGGGATGAAGGCAGAGACACTTCCTGGCAGTATGAACTGGAGCTCAGCGCTTCTTGTGGGATGCAGTGGCTTGGTTTCCATCATGCCTGCGATGAATTCTGTGTTGCTGCATGCAAATGGATAAACCCTTTCTGGGGCGCTTTTGCCCCAAAACTCAGTGCGGTGTGAGTGGTACAAATGTGGATGTGGGAAAGAATTGGGATTAATCCACCTCCACTGCTTCTCTTGGATTGTGAGATTTAGCCTCACAGGTGCCTTGAGCTCAAGTCTTGTCACTTCTGTTTCACTAGGTTTCCAGGATAAGTGAAGTTTTGGGGGGGAAACCTCATTGATCTGTCATACATATATAAATATATACATAAGGAGGACACATGCCATCGTAATACTGCGTTTCCTTCATCCCCCTCTGTTGCTTTACAGGACAGAGGTCTTACTGCTATAAAGCATGGATATGTCCTGTGATACTGAACGTATATAGCATCATCAGATAAATATGCAACTTCATTTTGGCTTGGATACATCAAGTAGATAAACTAAAAGGGAAGACTTGTGATCTGATACCTTTTCCTTTTTATTGTTTTGTATTGGAAAAGGTCATGTACAGTAAAGCATACAGACTGCCTGACTTTGGGATGTTGGTTAGGTGAGGTGAATCCCATTCTCTGTGTTCAGATTTTAAATGTTGTGCATGAGAGCCATTGGTGGAGACGTATGAACACTGTAAATCTTTTTACTGCATGTACCAACCATAAAGAGAAGTCATCTTCAAATGACATCATCAACACAAAGGGCAGTAGGAGAAGTTCCAGCTTATGACACAATAAATCATCAAGTAGTCTAGTAATGGACATTGAGCCTAGACAGTTTTGCAAAGTGAGTTCTCAAATAAAATGGCATTCTGCATTGAAATGTGGGCTCCAAACCTGCTTAGCTAGTACCACTTAAGCTGCTTTAGTGAGATCATTTTGGATTTCCACAGTCGACCAATCTTCCCAAATTGTTCAGTGTCTAATGTAATCCCAGATGTATTTACCATACCTCATTGTATTTATAGAGGTGAGTAGGCCATGAAGACATGGCTTGTTTCCAGGGACAAGAAGTACAGGTTCTTCAGTGCATTTCCTTCTTAAAGCAACGCTATGGTGCTCTCGGAGTGTGCGGTGAACACATTTGTCTTTGCTCAGTGACGATGGTTGATCATTAGGAAAATGTACTTTGGTATTTATGGTTACAGGCGTATTGACCTTAATGCTACATACAGCAGTGATCGGATCACAGCCAGGCACTGCTAGGAGGAGGTGCAAGAGTTACTAGACACAGCTTTTTCTGAGCAAAGAAAATGCCTCCAAGGCTTGGCAGCTGCGAAAGGGCAGTGTGTAAGAGGTGTAAGCCCTTGGTTCAAGTATGATAAACTGATGGCTACAGACTTGTTCCTATTCCTCTTCATCGATTCTTGTCCTCATGTAACACATAGGTGCTGTTAAACCACACGTTCATCTGGTGCTTTTATGTATAGCTGCCCTGCAGTAAAAAGAATTACTCTGCTTCGTATCAGTGTGAGGACGTGGCCCATAGATGTGTCTACTGGTGATGGTGCTAAAACTTGTGCTTGAGAGATGCTCTGCTCCAGAAAACTTTTTAGCCAGTTTACTGGCAGTGAATGTATATTTGCATTGCCTATTATTTTCTTCTCAGAAGTGTCTCATTAGATTACATCTGCAAGACAAATACGTGATATCCTGAAGCACAATTCACATTTTGTCATAGGATTTAGCGTGATTCCCAGCAACAAAAGGGCCTGATCTAAGCCAGGCAAAAGGCATGTTTTTCTGTTGAGCAACATGATGGTCTGGTGACATAATGAATCACACACAGCTGGTTTTTCTCTGGTTTAGGAATTTTGTTTCATTATTACTGTATCTGTGCAATTTCTTAATATTCTGGAATCTGGGCTCTGCTTGCAGGCATAGCAGATTATTCATATGCTAGAGTGAAATATTATGTGGAGAGGAGCACAAAATGTGCTGTATTTGTGGGCAACTGGGTATGTAATGGTGTATAAAGAATCAGGAGCTGGTACTTTGCTTCAATATCTCTTCTTTCTCATTCAGCCCCAAGCCCAAGTGTATGAGAGACTTATTGTTTGTAAACTTCTTCTCCTAGCACTTCTCTTCTTCCTTTCACCTTCTTAATTTTTTTTTCTTAGCTAGCAGCCTTTTAGACACTTGACAGTGGTAATTAAATAAAATAGACTTAAAGGGGATGGCTGACATGCCTTGTGTTCAGCAGCAGTGCTAACAAGACTGGGCCTTTGGGCTTGGAGCTATGATCTCCTAGGGTGTGTGTGGGATATACTGAGTGTACTATGCTCTCATTGGCTTCAGAAGAAATTGAGAAGGATATTTAGTATGGGCAAGGGTTGGGGGGAGTGCTTGTCCTGGCCTGCACTGGGATTAAATGGAAACTCTTGAAAGGGAATTGTCAGAGGAGAGGAGCACTGGTTCTTGTGCCCCAAACCAGCCAGGGGCACAAGAGCTGGGGGTCTGACTGAGAATATGGGGGACGGATTTAAGATCTTGGCCTAGGTCTCAAATGTCAGTTTTTTATACGTCAGGCTGCGTTACTCATAACTAGAATATTAGGCTTATGGAAGAAAAAAACAAGCCGAAAGTCTTAATGTTTCTACTGTGAAATCTGTATGTTTGTTTATCTGAAATACTTTGTCAGAAAGTGTAAGTTTGTCTAGCAGTTTTGTTAGTGTATTATTAGAGATCACTTCTGACTCCCCATCTTCTTAACAAAGAGCAATGTCTTTGTTCTTTGGGTCCTTCAATTGGTCAATCACATTTCCTACTTTATGCCCAATTGTATTAAACACCTTTGAATTTTTTGAAGTGATGTTTTATTGATGCAACTGCGTCTTGCTTTCCTCCAAGATTTTATTACATCTTCACCAACAGTGATGAGAAACTTTCTTTTGCATTTTGTTTGTGCTTCTCTCCACTTCCAGTGAAATATATCTTAATATAATCAAGTACTTGTGTGGTTTACTTAATCCAGTGCGCTTATGGGTTTCCATTTAGGTAATAGGGTATGCCCAACCTGGCTGCTTATTGCTGGAACACTTGACTGCTCTTGCTGTTAAGGGCTCAGAGTCTGGGTTAGATTTCTCTGGAGAGCAGCGTTCTGATTTAATAGCTGGTCTGCAGTTTCATGAATTACATCCAGTGAATTGTTCAAGATGGATGATAACATAAATGGGTTACTTGGGCTAATTCAAGACACTTTCTTGAGTATGCTAGGTCAATTTTCTAATAGATCAAAGTGGGTGTGTTTCAGAAAACTGTTGGCACACGAATGTATGCTCCCACGCTGCATCTCGGAGATCAAGGTGATTCCAAATTCTGTTCTATTTCAGTCTATTCATACTTGATCTCTATTTGAGACTTTTGAAACTGGGTGAAGCACTGGAGATTGTGCTATAGGGACTGACCTGGGACCAGTAAGTAAAGGGTCAAGATGTTCCCTTTCAATCTCTATGGTTTTGTGAAATTAAAATTGTTGGACAGGGAATACTGGTGAAGCAGAGAGTCCCTAAGTTGAATTGCAACCTTTGCTGCCCTCCAGCCTGGTAATAATACCAAGCAGTGGAAATGCAAGCAGTCAGATATCTGGATATTTAGCCTAAGCCTCTCTACTTTGGGATCTCTTTTCCTCTACTTGATGAATCAGAGTAGCATGAATCTGTAGTTTGCTATCAAATTAAGCTACAGCAAACCCTCTCCTTGTTGTATGGTTTGGCAAATTTTCCATCCCTCTCCTAAATGTATAAATGCATCTAGCTTGTGTAAGCTCGGACATGTGGCTGAGGCTGATGGACACCCTGACATCTAGAGATGGAGTGCAGCAAAACCTGTTGGAGCGACCCAGGTTTCACAGGTGCATGTTTATCCATTTAAGTGCACGAGAATCTGGTGGATATTTTGTGCCTAAACCTTTGTCAGTGAACAGAAGGGGAGACATTACCTGGAAGGTATTATCTAGAGTATGCCCTTTCCGTGTTAAGGTAGTGATTCCAAAGTCGATTAATCTGGCAGCCCTCATCATCTCCTCTTCAGTAACCAAACGTGCTATGCCTAATGTTCTGCTGATACTCAGTAGAACAGCAGACCTCGCACATTGATTTGTTTTCATCTAGTTCTATACAAATCTGCAAGGGGTATATGCTTTCCATGAAAGATACCAAGAGATTTTAGCAGATTGTGGATGGGCTGAAACTTTCCCGTGACACACAAAGCAATTGCCTGACCTGTACAGTCAGCAGACATAACTGGATTTTGTTCCTGAGAAGGAAGTTTCCTGTTCTGTATACTGTAATATGAAAGCTGGAAGGGACAGACTCTGCTTTGAACTTTATTTTTAATTAATAACAACTTAAAAGGACTGAAGGAAATGTAAGAAGTTTTTATGACACTTTGGTTAAACATCAATTCTTCATTCTTATTTTCATTCTGACTTTTGGTTCTGAATTTTCTCCATTTTTTTGGTGTTTCTGTGAATACGAATAACATCCTGAATTAATGTGAGGATGTTTTTTTTTGTTTGTTACCAGTACTGAGAGTTCTTGTCAGGTGACACGGGCTTATTAATGAGCATGATATAAAGTTAAAGTTGCTTAAGACAGCCAAACCCTCTGGTTTTATATGTCAAGTTGTGGGACTGAGTGTGGTTCTTAGCCGAGTACACTGCTCCTCTGTTGTTATGCAGAAAGGAACCACTCTGACTGGGTGTCTGCTCTGGTTTTTGGTAGGACTTGCACCACTTCACATCAAGGAGAGGGTAAGCCATAAAAAGGAAACTGGTCTCTGGTTATTTTCATGTAAAGGGAAGATACCTGTCAAAGTCTATTCCTCCTTGAGAAGCTGTGTTTCAAAGAAAGCTGATAAAGTGTCTGGTGAAGGCTTCCTAGCCTTTTGTTGTAATCACTGGAACAGACACAAAGGAGGTGATGTACCAGGGGCATTCATGTTTCAAGTGATGTCTGGGGATGGAAAAGTGTCCTGGGTTGATTTTTTTTTGTGCAACTTTAGGAGTGTTGAGTGAAGCTAGCTTATACATTTCATAATTCATGTTACTTTTTTTCTTATTATTTTGCATAGCTAGTTTAGTTGACAGCATACTGGTTTTGCTCCTTTTGATCTCTGCTCTATTTGACTGTATTTTCAATAACTACTTAGTATAAAAATACATGTGCAGGCTGCATCAAATAAACTAATTAAAGATTAGAATGAAAAAGTGTCAAAATCCGAGACCTCACTGAGGCAGATTAGTCACTGCATATGAGACACGATCTAATAACTAATGGGTTGCTGTAGTAACGGGGGAATCAATACCCCTCGGCTGGTCAGAGAGCTGACAGTAATTTCTGCTGGGTCATAGATTCTGGAAAATGAAGTGCCACCTACTACAACACAAGTAATCTCTGTGGACTTTTTGACAACAGAGCATCCTACAAAGTTTATATTAAAGAAAATATTAATCTCCCAAGTCTGCTTGTTTATCTCTGCAGGGGTTATCTGATATTGTTACAGCCACAGACAATTAAGTTTAGACTCCTATGTGAACTCTCAATGGGTTACCTTTGGAAATAAGCCTTTGGTTTTGCTTACTAAGTGATGGATGGGTTTGTAGGATGCATCAGTACCAGGGTGTCGAGTATAGGAAAGGAAAGCTGGAAGAGTCCAGTCTATCTGAAGTTAGCTCTTCAGTAGGAATACTCCTTGAGTAAGAAATCAAAAGGACTTCAGCTTGGGTGGAGAGGAGGAGATATACTTAGGCACTTAAAAGAAAAAGGTGATTTGCAACTGAGCTGTTAAGCTGGACTTGCTGTAGGCTGTGTGTGTTTGTGTCTCTGTACCCAAAATTTCCACAGGATAATTGTCCTTCCTTGCCTTCTCTGTATTGATTGCAAGCCCTCCAGGATGGAGATACTCTTGAGCACCTGATCAGTGCCTAGAACAGTGTCAGCTGTGTACCTTGATGGAAAAAGAGGACATAACTCTGTGCTGGGACAGGCAGCACAGCTCTTCATGATCGGGAGCTAAAACTACTCAGTGCAGAAACTTGAGAAGGAAACTCAACAGTGAAGGGGACTCTGGCAAGTGTTTCCCACTTGCAGGCAGGGAGAGGAGAGTCCTTTGAAGCACAAAGAGTTAATGTTAGTCAAAGAGCTACAGAGGGATAATAAGGACTTTTTCAAAACATCTAGGGGGATGGTAGTGCAGGAGAGAAAGTAGGCCACACACTAATGAGGGGAGTGGTGGTGTTAATTACGTCTTGAAATTGCCTGAGATACTGAGCTCCTGAAATTCATCTTCAGCAGAAAACCATCAGGAAAATAAGTTTGGGCAATTAGGAGATTGGGGGGGAAGAATGTAAAAATAGCCTGGATAATTAAGAGCAGATAAGGGAACACGTAAGAACTGGCAAGAATTGCAGAGGGAGCCTCTTGCCTTTGCTAAGCTCCCCTACACTGATCTCACAGGCTGGGAGCACTTGCTGGCACAGGTGATGTGAAGGACAGGTCCCCAGCCCTGCTGATGTGTCTGCTGGTGGCTCAGCTGTGTGAGGCTGCTGGGAGCTGAAGGCATGTCTCCTGCCTTGTTCCACATGTGTGGCAGTGCTGCTGACAGCCCCTGTGCTGCGAATCCCTGCTGAGTCTGTGGGAAGTTGGTTAGGGCAGGTCTCAGCTGTGGGTACAAGAGGGGGTTTGACATGAAGCCACTGGCAATTACAGCCACAGACCTATGCAAGTGACAACCTGTTATGGGGTCAGCAGGAAGCAAATGTAGCTCCTGATCTTTTAGGTGGGCTGTGTTGTGGAAAGACTTGGCTGCCTTCTGCTTTCTGGAGCCGCCTGCTGTGATATGGACTGAGAGTGTGTGTCCTGCTTGGCACAGAGAGGGAACAGGGAGCTGCTCCCCATTTTTATGGGACTGGTGTAGGTTGGGGAAAAGCCCGGTGCTAACTCACTCTGATACCCAGTGACAGCTCTGCAGCTGCTGCTGGCGTTCGTGCTGGTTGGTACATAATGTTGGTGAATAATAATACTCAACCTAGTTGAACAAGAACTCTTTTATCAAACACATTTAAAGAAAAATGACAGCCCGTGTAGCATGTAATGGAATAGATGATAAATCGGAAAATGAGGAAAAACTATTGTGTTGGTCCTGCTGGTATGAGTTCTTGCTCACAAGGTCCATATGTTATGTTTTTTGATGACATAAATTTAATGAAATTCTCTGGAAATGCTGACCAGAAGTCAATATACAACCCAGTCCCAAGAAGTTTCCTAATGTCTTTGTTTGTTTTAGGTAATAGATCTGTTGATGTGTATCTCTCCTATTAAGTGCTGTGATAGGATGCTATAATGAAATTACAATATGGAATGGTGGCTCGACTAAAGTGGCATTATCAAAAATGTCACCTCCTAACAAATTATCAGTTGCAATGTTTGCCCTCTGGTTACAAAACCTTGTTCCTTTTGTCTTTTACTGTAACTTATAATAACAGAGCCTGTGATGTAAATGTCTGCAGGGTATGTTTCCAGTAGCTAAGTGTGAAGTGTGTTTCAGTGGGATATGGCGGGGGGGGGGAACAACACATTTTTTAAAAAATTCAAGACAAAGGATTTTTGGCTTTGGGCATTCCAGCTACAGCTGCTCTTGATATAGGGGAGGTGGGGCTGTTCTATTTTTATTTTTTTTTCTTTTTAAAGAAAATAAAGATACTCACATATCTCATTATGTAATCCACAATCTTTAAAACAGACAAAAAAACCCCAAAGCAAATTAGTCCCAAGAAAAAGTCATAATTAATTTCTCTGGAGATTGATTTATGATGGAGATGTTGCAAATTTCACATGAGTGAGATGCAGTTTGTATTTACAACTTCAGAGCCTGGAAATCAAGTGAGGAAATAGATTGAGATTTTTAATTTTTTATTTTTTTTTTAAAGCTGAAACTAAAAATTCACAGGCCTCAGTGCAATTACCTCCATTGGGTCCTGAATTTTTCCTTCAACGGGGCATAGAAAGAATTGGAAATTTCGGAAGATATTTAGAAAAACCTTAACCCTCAAAGCCATGATTAACCCTAGCCCTGCATGTGTGACCTGATCTGGGTGTTCCTGCTCTAGTAGGGGGATTGGACTAGATGATCTTTCAAGGTCCCTTCAAATCCCTGATATTCTGTGATTCTGTGTTGGAGCAGGTTGAGGAGGACCCAGCTGTCTCTCTGTCCCAGCTTGGGGTGACAGGTTCCTGACAAGCTGTGCCCAATCTTATGCCAGTGAGAACAGGACAAGCAGCATCTTGCTGGAAAGACCACCTAGCTCTCAGCTCTCCATGCTCCATGTACGTGGCAGGAGATCTTTATAGGAACTTCTCTTCCCTCTCCCTTGCCAGTGGCGGTGGTCCCCAAAGTCATCAGTAAAGAGCTGGCCCTTGGGGTGGGTGAGCGGGGCTTTGGGAAGTTCGGGGCTGCTTCCAAAGAGTCTGCAGGACATGAAAGGGAATGCAATCTGGATATCCTGGAGCAGAGGAGAAAGAGATGATGGATTCTGTCAGCATGATGAGGCACAATCAGCACATGCATGGGTTAATGGGTGCTGTTGTGCAAGCCAACTGTGTGCAGGAGTCTGGAGCTGCTCTCCTATGCTAGTGGGTTTTTGTGTTACCGAGCCGACACGTTCATAGTTAATAATCTTTGCCTTCACCTTTCCTGGGAGCCAAAGAATGGGCTACCTTGTGCTCCTCAGGAGCAGTACCTGTCTTCATTTCAACAAAGTAATTGGAGCCAGTCTCTAGTTAGCTATAACTAAATGTTGGTTTTTATTTTTAAGATGCAACAGAGAAAACTTAGAGTATAGAAGCTTAATCCATAACAGTGACACTTCACTTATCCAAGCAACTGGGAAGTGCTTAAATAGTGAAGCCTGTGGCTTAATTATTTACCTGTGGCTTAATTGGGTGTAATTTTACTGAAGAGTCTGTTTATTTTCCGCTGGAGAGGCTCTAAGGTGCCTCTAAATGAAAATGCTACTGGTGCCTACCTGTGCCCCCTGACATTAGTAGCAAAGAGCTCATTTAAACCTGCAGGAAACTGGAAAGAACCATGTTTGCTCTGGTGCCACCAGCCTGTGGTTTCCTACTGTTCTGCAGCTGGGAATGTGTCTCTGGGGGATGAGAATGACCCTCCTGTATTTCTGCACAAGTTGCACTGCTTGCATCTGACCTGGGAGCACTCAGCAGAGGAAGGCGACATGTGAGCCATGGTGGGTGCTGTGCTGGGAGCAGAGCCCTGTCTGGGGTGGTCCCACAGCAGCACCCTTCAGCTGCACCCAAAGGGTTTAGGAGCAAAGGTCTAGATGGGCTTAGGGAGGCTCGTACTCTTCTGTTGTTTATTGGGAACTCACTTGTTTTTCATCCTCTGCAAATTCAATGTTGGTAATTATTTCTCTCCCAGAGAAGGTTCATTTATGCAGGATCAGATATTCAAAGTTATGCTCGTATCAGCGTGTCTGTGGATATTTGCTGTTGATATTCCAGGCACAAATCCCTGGTGAATAGAATCAAAGCATGGGCTGTACCCTGGCCTGTCATCTTTATTTAGATGACCCCTCCGACTTCAATGTGTTATTCTTGCATGCCTAAGAATAGTTTTCCTGCATGAGAGGTTAGAGGATTGAATATTGTGGCTTTCCATTTGCATGCCCCGGTTGGAAGCTAAACGGGTGATTGTAGCCAAGCTTGTGGAAAAGCTCTTCCTACTGTTTTGCCAGTGTAAAGTGCTATGAAAAGATTTTTATCTTGAATATCCATTTAATTCAAACCAAATGTACTCAGACATTTGTGCTGGCTAGGTTTTCAATTTGGAAAGCTCTGATTTTATTTCTCCTCATTTCTCTCCCTCCCCAGCGCAGAGGCTCAAACCAGGAACCTTCTTTCGAATCTCTGTGGGCAATTTCCTTATAGTATTTGGATCTCCAAGCTTCATTGGACTTATACAACAACAGAAGCTTTATATCATTGGTTTTTCACCCCAAAATGCTTAGTTTCTATTAACAACCTTACAAAAAGGGCAGTGTATTACTACTTGGTGATCCCAATGATAAATGAAGCACATTATATGTGAAGTAAAGGCTCTATTTATCCTTGTTCTTTTTTTTTTTTTTTCTAAAGTCCCAGCAGGTTTAATGTGAGTAGCTTTCGATAACCTTCATAACAAATCAAGAATAAACCTCAGTGCATTCTCATGGAGGTGGACAGCATAGCAGAAGTATCCTTTTTTATTGAAACAACAATAATAGCAACAAGCTGTAGTAGTAGTAATTGATAATGCAAAAAAATTAATGTTCACTGAAAGCCAGGTGCCAGCACTATTTGATTGTTTACCAACATAGTCATAAAGAAACAGAGTTATTAAAGGATCTGAAATCACTCAGTAATTCAGCTGCTGACGTTGATGGATGGAACTTGGCTGTTCCTCTTTGCTAAAGCTGCTGACTGGATAAATGTTTTATTCATGAAGCCCAGGGCAGGAAGGGATGCCAAAGGTTTAAGAATATTTTAAGAAACTCTTTGAGATGTCAAGCAAGTTATCAGGTGTTGTTAAGCAAAGAAGCTGAAGTACTACATTTAAACATAACCAAGCTCTCAACACACACAACAACAATACATCAAAAGCCAGGATGCAATTCTTGTCTTGAGCAGTATATGGAATGATGAGTTGGGAATACAAGTCCTTTTATTTCCTGCACCTTTGTACCTTCAGTCATCTTGCAGCCTTGTCTCTTTGAGCATTGTTATACCAAAGGGAATTTGCACACATCGCATTGTGAATTTAGGCTTGGAAACAAATACTTAGATACCGAACCCTACAAGGTCACAGATTTATATCAAAGACAAAATAAATGCTATGATGACTATGTTCATGGAAATTGCAGCCAGGAACCAACAATTTGGATCAAAGCAAGTAGATTCTGCCCAACGACTCAGTGGGAGAAGTTGTTCAAAATGGTCACTACTGAAAGGGCCATTATAAAAATATAGGATAAAGTTGAATTTCCCTTTGTCCTCTTCACTCTGCCTGAGTCCTTTTTGTCCAACAGCAACATCTGCCAACAGTGAGCCTATATAGCTCCTTGCTTATTTGGTGTGGCAGTTCTGCTTTGCAGCAGTGAAGGGCATGGTTGTAATTTGATTTTTTCAAATGCTTGTTACTATTCTATGAGCGTTCAGATCTCCATCCTTTCAATTTATGTTTTTTTTTAATGCAAAGGTATGTTTTGTATAAGAATTTTAATGAAGAGATCCTTAGCCCCACAAACTCATGCACGGACAAGTGTTTGAATATTTCATAATCTATATTAATAACTTCTTTTAAGTTTCTGCAGTCTTGTAAGAGCAGAACAGATGAGCTCTTGATGGAACTGAACTGTCAATCTGAACACAGTGACATTAGCAAATAGCTGTTTCCAAGTCTAGCTGTGTGAAATGTCCCTTCTTGCCAAGGGAGCAGCAAAGTATAGTTTAAATGTGCCTTATTATGACATCTCAGGAGTATAAAAATTGGGAAAGACATTAAAAATGAGTAATTAAAATTGAAGACTGATAGATAATGGTGAATAAAAAGTAGGTAAGTACTGTGTTCCCACTGCCCTTTTGATTTGCAGAGACTCAGTGCTAAAGACCAAAGTGTATTTCTCACAGACCCCTGTTAAAATTCAAATCCAATAGAGTGACAGTGAAAACTACTGTCAAAAAACCCTGTCAAGTTGTATCAAAATAAGTCACTATATTACCTCTTTTTATCTGTCAAAGGCATTGATTAGTTTCAATAGAGGAGGCCTCTGACAGTTGCTGAAACTGAAGAATCCTGTGTTGAAACGATTTGGTTGACACATGTCACTATTTCCTAAACAGATAAGTCAAATATGTTATTTTTGACTCCTGTGAGAGAAAGCATGTTTATGTAGTATTTTATGAAAGATAAGTAATGCAGAAAGAAAGGAACATCCATTAGCACTTCACTTTCTCGGCTATTTGTATCAGTGTTATTTTGTAGCATGTTTTTAAAATGTTCTTTGCATAAATCTGGTGTTCTTTTGCTGGCTGTGATACATTGCAGGGTTTGCTAAGATACCCTGAAGTAATTCAGATAATCAGCGAACCATATTGCTGCTATTCTTGATCACAGCTGACAATTTACTGTTGACTGCACTAAACTTCTGTTTCCTACCAGCCACACGTCCATAGCAGTGATACAGACATTAACGTTCTGCAAAATGATGGACAAACTGAGAAGGGCAAAATAAGGACTGCATCTTGGACTCGCTGCCAGTTCTTGGAGTGAAGCTGGGTCCAAGCCTCTGCCCAGACTCTTTGTATACCTATAGATTTTCACAGGGNTTTTTTTTTTTTTTTTTAATAGGTACTGGTTTTGCAATCCTGCCAGGCATCTTTAGCAGAGAGGAAAGTCTACCTGTCTTCTTTCTCAACTCCGTCTTGTCTGGAGTATATGTCTCTTTCTAGCTGAAACTGTATGAAATGGAGGGTGTTTCCAATAGGGTCCCTGGGGAGGAGGCTGTTGAGTGGCAGAGCCATCACGAATTACTAACACTATTAAGAAGGTGAGAACTGGCTCAAGCAGCAGCAGTCAGAGATAGGCTAATACCCTTGTACACAGTCTTTATTATTCATTAGCCCATATTGTGCTTCCTCCCAAATATAATTCTGGCTACACTTGTATCACATTAAGATAACACTAAATCTTTCTGTAATTTGAAGGAAATATTGCTCCCAGCTGTTGTTGCAGAAGTGAACTAAACAAAATCCAAAGAGGTACTAAAAGAACAGCCATAAAACTCCAACTGCATTTGGCACAGATCTCCTTTGGTGCCATTTATCTTAGAAGTGCTTGCGAGTGGACCTCTATGCTTGTCAACATCTATGCTCGTAGAATCTTACATGTTGGGAGCGGCTCTGCCAAAACAGAATGAGCTCCCAAATTCCTCAGGTACTTGAGCACTTTGCTGCATCGCTTCTTCAAAGACATCCAGGTGCCTACTTTTGGCTCACCACAACAGAAGTGGTGCCCTAAATTCCTGTGATAAGCTGGCCTATGCAGGACCTCTCTGTTTATGCTGAATCAACCTGAATGAAGTCCACCATTTAAACATCATATCTGTTAGAAGCTTCTCCTGAGGCTGTAAGCTCTTTGGAGAGACATAATTTTGGTTTGTGGTTGTACAGCATTTAGCAGATAGGGTCCTTGTCTGTGTGGCTGCTCAGGAACTGCCAAGATGAGTTAATATTAATAATAATACTAAAAATAAGCATGTGTAAGTAGGGATAGCGACAGGCTCAGAGTTCTAACAGCTCTGGAAGGCTTTGATCTTGCATTGGTAGAGATCAGGATGTGCCGCCTCCCCAGATGACAGGCTTGGATAAAGAAAATAAAAAAAAGAGCTGTAAACATAGTCTGTAAAGTATGCCTCAGTCATCCTCCTCAGGCTCCCTTCCCCATTAGCTCTGATGATTTACTAAGAGAGCGTGTCTAAGTACCAGCAAAAAAGCAACTCAGAAATTAACCCCAGCAAACTTACAATCTCACACTTGACCTCAGAAGTGTGTAGTGTTGGTCATCCAAGTTGTAATGGCTCAGCATAAAGCAGAGGAGAAATGTGCCATTAAAAGAGAAGCAGAGTGAGCTGCTGAGTGGTGACAGCTGTTAAAAGATACAAACCAAAGCGTGGTTCCGACAGCGTGTTATAATCAAAAGATAAAGAGACAGATAAGAAAGAGGAAAACAAATGGGGTTGTTCTGTCCATAGGGCCAAAGGGAATTGCACCAAAATCACCACCAGCCAGAAACCATGGCATGTGGATGAACCCCCCCTGTAGGGGAGGGAAGCACCAGCTACCCGGGCTGGCACTGGCCAGAAGCCTCATGGTGAAAGGGAAAATGCTGGAGGAGATTTGGGGGAGCGTCCATCCAGCAGCAGGATGGCAGGTGCCAAGCGTTGTCAGTGGTAATGAACTGAAGACCAGGAAGGAGCATGATTTAGGGGGAAGGGGCAGACTGTGATTTTTGTCTGACTGCAGATTTGGTTTCTGAGCAAATCAGATTTATGCTTCTCTCAGACAATTCTGCTAATAAGCCAGTGACTCAGAGCTTGCAGCAGATGGGTTTCTTCAGCTGAGGTAGAAACTATTGTTTTTGTCCTAAAAGGAAAGTAGCCATTTTTCCTTTCTTGAAAGCTGATCTCTGGAAAATGTGATGATTTTTCCTTCCCAGCAGAAATACAGCTTTTCCAAGTAACACCCAGCTATGCTTCTGGACTCTCTTATCTAATATGCTAAAATTCTCATTAGAAATAAGTAATGTGTGATAATTTATTATGTTGTATGCTTAGGAAAACTGCTGTCTCTTTATATCAACTCCTGTAATTAATAACATCCCAGAACCATTGCCAAAAGCCACAGCTCTAAGTGGTGATTTGAGGTGAGCTCTTCAGCTGCCTGAAGGGCAGAATGCCTCCTGTCCATGGCTGCTGCCAAGAACTTGGGAATATTTCTCTAGTAGGAACATTTCTATCTAAATCCTTAGAAAGGGACTTTCATCTAGATGTGAAACTGCTGAGGATTCCCTTCATCTCTCTTCTTCCTCCTGTGGATGTTCAGAAACTTGATTCCTACTAAAGTAATTCAACACTTTTTTTGAGAGAGGAAAAGCATCCACTCTATAGGAAGTCTCTGAAGGATGCCAGTGAGCATGAATATATCATTATAAAAAGACATTCTGCATTCAGAAACCGCATGTGGTCTGAGTTTCACTGAGAGGTGTGTTTCTCTTCACAGGCTATAGAAGTGTGTGGTACACAGGGTGATGAAGCCTTTCCTGACATTGTTTTGTTTAAAATCCCTTTGAAGACTGTCATGTTCACCTTTCTTGAAAATTGTTGCAGCAGGTAGAGAAGGTGCATTTGTTTGGCTTGGTGCTGTGTGTGAACATACCCTGGAAAGCGACAGAGGCTGCTTCCCTCCTTCCCTCTTTGTAGGCTTGTGGCCCAGGTGCAGAAAGATGGGGTTTGAGACTTGAAAATGCTTTAAAAATTAAATTAGGCTTTTATTTATGTTGTAATACATGCATTCTTTAAAAATTGTATCTCTGTGGAGAGCTTCAGTAATTACATATACAGCCGTTTGTATGGTAGGCACCCCTTGAGCCTTCACCCAGTATTATATGATAATCTGAAAAAGACAGTAAGTAACAAATTGGTGAATTTGATGCTCTGTAATTTAATCAAATCTAAACATGATTAAGAGTTTCCTTTGAATTTACCAAAGCTGTGTTATTCATCCAAATGCTGGTAGAAAAATGCAATGTGAGTAAAAGGAAGTAACTATTAATTGGATGGAACAGTTGATCTTATAATGGGGTAAGCTTCAAAACAGAAAAAGATCTTGAGCTCAATGGAAAACATCTGCTCAGGTCTGAGTGGTGATCAGGAAAGCATAAATATGAAATGGCATGACATTAATTTGCTGAATAGAGGACAACACTGAAAATATGACAGTGTTGTTCTAGAGATGGTGATGTGGCCTCACCTTGAGAGGCATGTTTGGTTTGGTTACCCTAATTAAAAAATGATAGAGCAGGAAATAGAAGAGGTTCAGTGAAGGGCAACAAACCTAATCAGATGCATGGAAAATACTTCAGCAAGAAGATTTGCATGCAAGCAGAGACTGCAAAGGTTAGGTCTGTTTATTTTAGGGAGAACAATACATGGGATGTGCCACTGAGAGACAGCCTATGATGGATATAAATAAAACAACAATGCCATGACTTTTTCCTCTCTTGGAAAAGAAAAAGAGGCATCAAATTAAATTTGAAGTCAATGCATTGAACAGCTTTAATAGGAAGCACTTTTAACCTAAGTTTTAATTAGCCTATGGGACCCATTGCCACAAGGTAGGATATTGAGACCGACAGATTGGCATCGTTTGTATGATTAGCAGTATCATCTACAGTAAAAAGGGCTGGAATTTCATCCTTTGTACTTCCGGCCATATGCTAAACACAACTTTTCCCTCAGGCATACTGGTGCATAATCCTTCATTATGGGATTTTACAATGCCTTTTGAAGCAGCTGGCACAGGTTGGTCTCTAGGCCATTGCTTGACTCCAGCACTTTGAATCCTGTGCTAGTGACAAGGGCTGGGCTATAATTCTTGGATTAAAAAAATAAGGGTAGGAGTTTGCTGTTGGTTTTTTTCCCCTCCATCCTCACCTTTATTGACTTCCCTGTGACTTGACTGTGAATACATCAGCTTGGAGGAGGAGAGATTTTTGCTTCCCATGAAAGGCGTCTATTTGTCTGTTCTAGACTGGTTTTACTTTCTTTGTTCTTTTAATAGCTTGCATCTTTTACAGTCTTTAATTATTGCACATTTTGGACTTTTTCACTCCAACCCAGCTGCCATCAATAAACTGGTCTAGTAATTATTTCTCTGGCTTCAGAAAAAGGCTATCATGAAGTCAATGGCACTAGGAACAGGTGGACTGCAGAATGCCTGTTTGATTTGGTAAACAGCATTAAAAAATTGGCACTTTGACTTAGTTGGTCTAACAGACTAGTTCTACAGCTTTTATTAATAAGATGGTGCATGTTTTCCAATGTCACAGCATACGTTATTTGTCATTCCACGACACTTACTGCTTTTTTTTGTTTTCCCCTTTTGAAAACACGGAAAGTTAAAAATACAGATGAAATATCTGTAGGGTGGAAATCCTTCCAAAATGTTGAGTGGTGTTTGGTTGGGGAAAGCCCTTTGGGAAATGGGGAGGGTACAGATGGACAGGCAAAGTTAGAGCAGGCTGAGCCTGGGGTACAGTGCCGGCACAGATGCTCTGCTCTGTGCAGTTCCTACTCTGTGCCCAAAAATGGTGCTCTGAGGCGCTTTATGCTTGTAGGACAGTTTAGCCTAATGGAGAGCTGGTAACTTGGCATGCAGGAAAGCTGCGATCTGCTCTTGGCTCTGCCCAGACCTCCTGGGTGAGCTTAAGGAAGACACTGCAGCAACCTCAGCCCTCTGCAAAATGGGGATTGTGAACCTCCAGTCCTCCAGGAACTGGTTTTGTGAGCTACTGGGCAGCAGCATTACTAAATGGGGGGTGAGGTGGTTGCAGCTCATCCTAGAGGACAGGGCTGGGCACGGGGCCAGGTCGCGGTGCAGTCACCACACCATAGAGCGCCCCGGTGCTGTGAGCTGCTGGCTTTTCTGCTCCACGTGGCATCATAACCCAGCTTCTATACCAAATAATACATCTGGGTTTCTCTGTTCATCTGTTCTTGTAGTCTCGGGTTTTATTCCATGTTCCCCTCAACAGTCACTGATGTTTGGAAGTGCTGTTTTCCACTGAGGCTCTCAGTAACTAGGTCCTGCAGGAAGGGCTTTGTAAGGCAGACTGCCGTTACTGAGGGGGCTCAGATGAGGCCATGGCTAATGAGAGAAGTAGTCCTGCCCCTTCCACCTCCTCGAGGATAAGTAGTGCTAAAAAAGATCTAGGGGACTTCAGTTCCCTTGCTGAACTCTCCATGTTGCCTGGCAGAGCAAGGATGAAACTGACAGAGAGCAAACTTCATCCCTTTGGGAGGGGAGACAGCAGCTGCTTGTCCTGAGAGCTCTGTGCAAAATTCATTCTTCATTGCAGGTCACAAAGGAGCAAGTAAATAGATTCTTCTTTTATTCCATGCCCAGGACTGGCTGCAAAGTGGTGACGGGATTTCTTCCTTCTGCCACTGCTCAGCGTCAATGCACGTATGTGGGGACCCCGTACCATGAAGGATAAAGAAGGTAGAGATACAAACTCTGGGTTGTGGTGTTTTTATTTTTTATTATTATTTTGGGGGGGAGGGGGGGCGTTCATGAGAGATTTGCTTCTTTCATGTTAGTAGCTCTTCCCAGCATACAGTCTAGTCATTCTTCATCCTAAGGGCAAGCTGACTGACAAAAGTGGGCTGATACCAGCTTTGTGGATTTTAAACTGGAGAGAGTGATGTCCCTGCACACAGTGACATCTGAGAAGCCTGTTCTTACGCTTCCCATGCTAGCAGTGCAGCTGTTAAAGCTCTGGAACATTTTTGGACAAAGAGTACTATGTTCCCGTGAGACTTTAAAAATGAATTAATAGAACATTGGTTTAACTTAGTGGCTTTTTGGATTGCCTTTGTTTCCAGGCAGTAAAAGTCTGCTTGCCAGTTGTCCACCCAGAAGCCAGTGCCTATAAAAACCTGCCCCAGGCAGTTTGTGGAGGGCCTTAGTTAATTAAGATATGCATTATCATCCCTGCTTTGGACTGCTTGTGAGAGAATGTAAAAAGCACAACTAGACAACTGTCTCTTCCTCCTGTTTTGAGACTCATTCTTGATCCCACTATGATTGCCAGCAGTAGACAAGGAACAGAGCCAGGAGAGTGAAAATTAATAGTGGTGGCATCTGAAATCTCCATCCGTGAGCTTAAAAATGTGCCTGCTTTAGACTGGGATTTTGTTTTATGGGTGAATAGCTCATTCCCCCAGGCTGAGTGCTGGAAAATGTAAAAATAGTGTGTGTGAAGACCCCTGCTGCCATTCTACACAAGGCTTCAGAGAGCACATGGACTTCTTTGTGATCAAGTGGGATATGTCATGTTGTCTATGTAGAGCTGTCTGTTCAGGCATATACATTTTACAAAGTGACTGTGTTCTTATTAGCCAAGGGTGAAATGGTATCCTGAAGAGTTTCTCCTCAAGTATTAAGGGCTTTTGGACAGACACAGCCTTAGTGAATGAAAAAGCAGCAATGCTTTGTTCTCAGTCTCCGTCTCCCCCTTTGCTACCTTCCCTCTCGCACAGGTTCTTAGCTTCTTCCCTCCCTCTAGTCAGTTTGGACTAGGGCATGGACAGTACTTGTTCTTCCTGCCCTGCCCGCCTTTCTTGCAGCCTGCTCAGAAGTGCAGAGTGCCTAGGAAAACCAAAATGTGCAAGTCCTACATTCTTCATAAAAGTTGTCTTGGCTTGAGGTTCTTGTAAGGAATGAGCTACAAATGAATAGCCGGTGAAAGAAGCAGGACTTCACAATGGAGCAGGGTGCCCAATGGTGGTACAAATCCTCCCCAATGCCAAAGCAACTGGGTACTGCCTGACCTGGGAACACAGCAAGCTCCAGGATTCGAACACTTCAAGTGTACCTTTTTCCTTGAGGATGGATGAATTGGGAAAGGCCTGTTCTTGAATGTGAGCATATGGCTGCAGTGAGATGCCTGCTACTTTCCTAGACCATCAAAAGCTTGTCTGGTAGTGGGTTCTTCTGGTCGCTGTGGTTGAGTCGGGTTTGACCTAAAAGGAGGTGTGGGGAGGGCTCTGAAGGCAGTCAGCGGCTTCCAGAGCCATCTATTCCCCAAAGGAGTAAGGTAAGCTCCTAAGCCCTAGATAAAATGCTCTTCACTTAGACAAATGCGCAGAGATCCTCAAATCCTCCCTAGAAATAGGGGATTGTAATATTAAACATAATTATGAAATGTGTATAGAGCTGCAGCTACAGATGGAGCTTTATGACTGGTTTGAAATAATGCTACACCAGCATCAATTATCCACAGCAACTGCACAGAGATATTTTTGGGGTGATATTTTCATTTTACAGCAGTGTTTGGTCACTTGCAGTCACCAGCCAGGTGTCTCTGCATTTGCACCCCAAGCATGCAGTGATCTCTCAGCAATGCGTGGCCTGTCATGTCCTATTGCCTCAATAATCAACAGCTCAGATGAACATTTTACCCTGTCTTGGCACCTATGCTGTCAAAATTACTGTGAAGGAGGGAGCCTGCCTCTCTGCTACTACAGCTGTGAATATGAACTACAGAGTAGCACTAAATCTTGTTTAAGCTACAGTCATTCCACCCAGTGATGAATGTCACTACCTGAATAATTTGGGTAATTTCCTGCAGCTCTAGTGTACTAGCAGAGAAATGAATGTTAATTTACTGCTAATTTAGTATACTAACCCTTAATTAGCAACGAGCAAGCTCTGAAATACTGGATTCTGAAAGCTCATCAAATTTAACAAAAAAAAAAAATAAATATCCCCCAGCTGAACCCCTCCCAGCTGAACTCTTCACTCTGTTTGAGGTTATTAGCAAAATGCTATGGGAGTGCTGTTCATTACCTCTCACTAGGATATATGTAGCAAGGAACACCCCCATTTACCACTCTCGCTGCAGAAGTCTATTAAGAAAATTCTTGCTCTTATGCAGTATATTCAGCCGTTGTACAGTATTGCAGTATGCAGGTATGCTGTAGCTTTAGTGACAAGCAGGATTAATGACCCAGATTATCAATGACTGGTGGCTAAAAAGGTGAAAGAAAGGCTGAGTGCGTCTAATGGCCTGGGTCATTGCTATAGGAGGCAGTACATGGCTACGTAAAAAAGCTGGATGTGACATGACTACATCTTCCACTTTCTTCTCTGGGCTGTTTTGCCCTTTCCAGTGTGGTCTAGTGTATCCTACTCAATAGCCCTATTGATTTTTTTTTTTTAAATTTTTTATTTTTTTTTGTGTGTGATAACTTGCTCAGTAAGGCACAGTGCTGCCTGGACAGGGGTCTGTGACACGAGTAGGGCATTGCACAAAGCCCTGCCTGTGAATGGAGAGTGTGTGCAGTGGGCTGAGTGATGATGGAAAGTGATGGGGCAGGAGGAGAAGGGACGTTAGGGAAACTGGAGACTGGGGAAAGGAAATTGAAGAGAGATGTGTGTGTTAGCTGAACTGCTGAAGCCAAACCAAACACTAAGCTGGGCAATGGGCCAGTGCATGACTTGTGTTGGTACAAGAGCATTTTTGCAGAGAAAAGACCAAACTCTCGGGTGAAACTTCATATTGTTGGAGATCAAGTTACGTAAAGCCCCATAATGCTCAAGAGCTCTGCTAATTGTCAAGCAGCAATTTCCCCTGCTGAGAATAATTATTCATGTATCGTCTGGCCCAGTAGCTCAGTAATGAGTAGAAGAGCTTTCAATGGTAAAGAAAGACTGAATGTCTTTCCTGTCCCCATGAAAGCTGGACCACTCTGAGGGGAAAGAAGGTGGGAGTTGCTCATGGTGTATGGCCATTCCCTGTCAGTGAGCACAGGTTACCCAACACCCTTCATTGCAACTAGATTTCCCACATCAAAAAAAAAATAAAAAATAGCCCACCCAAATCTTTCCTGTTTTGATCTATGCAGACTTGTCCTTCCTAAGTGCACTCTGAGTGTGGACTTCTTTGATGTTTCTGCCTGGGACCCCAGTATGTACCTGGTATCTACCAGTCCCCCTTATTTCCTTTCTGCCACTTAAGCTCCTCCTCTGGTCTCTTGTAACCTGGCTGAGTGACAAGGACTCAATTGCTAGTGCTAGGGATACCAAATGTCCCCTGTAATACAGGATTTGCTGCACAGCTTCAGTCAAATCTTGCAAAAAGTCAACACGTTGAGTATTTGGAAATAAGCAATAGCCAAACATTCGGAGAAGTGGCTGTTGCAGATAAGCAGCAGTGTGTCTGGGCTCACTTGCTGTGAGCATGGGGTGTTGCAAATTGAAGCCTGTCCAGGCCTGCTGCAGGTCCAGATTGATGAAAGACACCAAACTGCAGCGTTGTACAGCCTTGTCCCACCACCAGTGTTTCTGCTTCTCACTGTCCTGAGACCAACTTTGCCTTAGAGAGTTTCCTAGGGAGGATTTCAGTCAGACAAATAGGAAACAGCTGTACTGTGAAAGGAGTCCTCTCTGAGATGTGTGGAGCAGCAGGATGACAAGCCAATCTGACATACAGGTCATCCCTCTAGAGTTGTTCTTCCCATCTCTTATTCTGTTCCCCACTCCCTCCACACTTTGTGTTTTGTCCCTCCTCAGGTCTCACCAAATTTCTCTGCAGCTGATAGAGGTTCTGTTGTCAAAAATTTTCCTCCTTGTGTAAATGTCCGTATTGAGCACCAGATGAATCATTTCACACAATCCTGGCACCAGTGCACAGAGGACTACCTCACTCTCAATCCAATGTGGAAGTTCAGGAGTTGAGATGGCCAGGGATTTCTGCAAAATCTCCCTCTTCCACAACAGCTCTTGCCTCTTTCCTTGCACCTTCTCTAGCATGCCCAGTGGGTAAGAAAACAGTTACCTGGTGTAAGCTGTGAGCATGGCAGGCAGGCTGCAGCAGTTTCTCCATTTGATTTTTTTCTGAGAATTTCTCTGGTTTTGGGAGATCAGCATTGCTTCATAGTTACTCCTCACCTGCCAGGAGGAGCAGGGAACTGTTGTATTTGCACATTAGAAAAGGCCAATGAAAAACTGCTATGTATACTTTCCATTCAGCTTCCTCTTTGAGACTTTCTGAGAGTTTGTTGAGCCCTTCTTCCAGGAAACATAGTTTTCTCAAGGAAAATTTTGCCATTGCCAAGTGAGTTATTCCATTCAATAAAAAGAAGAAAAATGTTGCTAGGCTGTGATCTTCTCTTGACCCTCTAGGCAAAAAGGGATGGAGATGTTAATATACAGGTGAGATGGGTGCACTCTCCACCCTTGTTTCGTGGTGCTGACCATGTTGGAGAAGGAAACAACCATCTCTGTGCCTCTTGGAAAGCTGTTCTTTACAAGGACCGAGCTGGGAGAATCCCTTACTCCCTCTTGCTTTGTTAGACGCATTTAAGAGCAGGATCTGACATAAAAATTAGCACTTAAAATTAATTACTCAAAGAAGTATGTGCTTCCATATTTATGTCATGGGTGTTTTCTTACTGGAACACTTTAATAGGGTCATGCATGTCATGCTATATATATCTGTAGTATATTACTTGGACTCAGGCATTGAGATTCACCGAACCAGATGTAGATGTGTTCATCTTGTTTGGACACATGCTGTCTCTAGTAGTCAGTGGAAGGAAAGCGGTCCTTTACAGGTGTCATTGTCCAAACACAGATGTGTAAGATGGATGAGGTGAAATGAACCCTAAAAGCCCATTCTCCCTATTAATGACAGAGGACTTTTTGGGTCAGGCCTTGATGGGTCAAATCTGCAGTAAGGCGAGTACCATCCCACAACTCAGTCTTCTGCAGAGCTCTGGGAAAAAAAGAGCCCTAGCGAATGTGAAAAGAGAAAACTTCAAGATGGGAACACTTTTATGTGTGTGCTTTCATAATTACAGTTTCATCTAAGAAGTAACTTTAAGATCCATTTTACTACAGCCAAACGGAGATCAGTAGTCAAATTTAGCATGGGAATTGCTATCCTTGGAAACTCTGATTAAAGTAGGACTTGGAGTACAGGTTGGATAATCTGTGGGATAGGAGGAAGTCTAATGTGATGTTATGGTCAGATGTTACAGAGCAGATAATTGTGTATATTAACATTGCTCTCAGGAAGATGCTGCTGCCTTAATATCTGGCACTGTGTGCAACTATGCCCCGAGCCTGAGAAACGTGCTAAGAACTGGAGTAGCCTCAGAGGACCATGAGAGCTCAGGACCTGTTCCATAACCATCTAATTGAGAAAGTCTGGTATATCACAGCCCTGGTAATGAAAACTTAGTCAACACCTGTAAGTGCTTTTACGAGGTGCAAGGGCTTGCCAAATTGCCCTTCATCCTAACAGGAGGGAAGACCAGCAGTGGATGGAGTATGGAACTGAACCAAGTCAGTGGTGGAAAGAAGCAGGGGTTTCAGTGGGAGCAGATCCCTGGTGCAGCACACCACAGTGATGCTGGCTTCTGCTTCACTGCCAATTTTATAATTGTGATGAGGTGTTCTTCTAACAGACCTGCTATAGTTCAAAGGGGTTAATTCAGGGAAGTTTGTGCTGTGCAGTAGGTCAATATAGCTGATCACGACATACTCTATGGGGAAGAAAAAGTCTATTTCCATAAATCATGGCCTTGGTTTTGCCCAAATGGTTTGGAAGCAGACTCTTGTTTACTAATCTGTAAAGTCTTTAAGCAGAAATTTAAATTTTCTTTCTGGAAGCTCTTTAAAATTGATTCCTGCAGTAAACCCAGCTTCAGGAAATCCAGGACAATGCCAGTTAATTAATTAAGGCGATTAACAAGTAAACTGGTGCTTCCTTTCACTGTGGGCGAGCAGTTGGCATTTTAGCAAACTTTGCCTCATAATAATAGTAATACTTCTTGGGGCTGTCACACTGTCCTCCCCCACCTCCGCCCTTTCCCAATTATAATTCTCTTCTTTTGATCTTGGAAATGTTGTGGGTTTTTTTTCTTTCTAAAATATGCTGCTTGGAGATGACATTTTATGAAATGTTCGTTTTAATTATACAGGGATGGTTATCACTGCAGGGATGTTGGCACTGGCTTTCAATGCAAAATCCTTCTTTTCTGCTGATTATATCTAGGAAAGCTCTCTGCCTTAGGCACCTGAAAATCGTAATGCATCATTGTTCACTACTGCAAACGACAGGGAACAGAAATTAAAGAAGTAGGAGGGCCATGATGGTGGCATCTTAAATCAGCAGTCCATGAGGACAGTGAGGAGGCTGGCATACAGGTGTGCTGCTCCTGGCCCCAAGCAGGGGACCATGGCCATGCCCGGTATGCATACCAAAGAGCCAGGATGATGGTAGTGTCTACCTAGGGAGGCCAGCCACCACGTGTCCTCCATCCTTGTTTGGCTGCTAAAAGGGATTGAGAAAGGCAGTCATGAAGGTTTTCCAGCTGGAAGAGCACAGACACCAACCAGTGGATTAACCACCAGGGCGTGTGGCTGACTGTCAATGGCATGTGTCTTGTTGGCTGGCCAAGCCTTCAGCCTGGTGTCTACTGAAGCCTTGGGGTGTAGGACTGGGTGCCCTCACAGCTGTAGTTCACATCCCTCTTCCCCCAGCCCTGTGCAAAGATGGCAGGGCTCCATCCTTTGGTTGGTGCTGGCACCAACCACACAAATACACCCTGGTAAGGTTTTGCTTTGCCAGCAGCAGGTTAATAGAGGCCAGGAGCCAAGGGCTAACAGCAGCTAATGGAGTTACTCTCTCAGGTCCAGCAATAGAGGCTCCCAGTTCAAAAGACTGGCACAGGGCAGTGACATTTACTTTGGGCTGCTCTGCTCCCTCCTGCATATTTAATGCTTCCTGGGGCTTTTATCTGTCTCAGTGGGACTGCCTAAGAGGTAAAATGCTCCTTGATACAGGTAGGCCTGATGCAATCATGGTAATAACACTCAGCTTCAGTGCTTTTGTGAGGTGAAACACAAAGCCTGTTACAAAAGAGGTTGGAGCTGTTTTTCACCTTCTGTGCCCAAGGTGAGATCTGTGTCACCTTCTGTGTCCTGAGGTGAGATCTGTCCTGGGGCACAGGTAGGCAGCCATGTCTTTTGTCCCTCCTGCTGGGCGCAGAATGTGAACTGCTGTCACTCCTTGGCAGGACTTTACAATGGCAGCTATTGCAGCTTTAAAGAGATTACCCCTGTCTTCCAATGAACTTTCTTGGTGTCATTCCCTGGGTTTAAATTTGGCCACCTGAACAGGCTGTCTAATGAATCCCCAGCCTTCAGGCATTCCTGTGACACGTAACGCAATATGTTCTCGCAGCGATCTAACATTTGAACTTTATGCTGAACAAACATGTGACCAGTGGCAAGTCCTTCCCCAAGGACCTTACAGTAGATAGGTTTCTCTTCAGCTTATTACAACTTCTGGTTTTCCATTTAGGTGAAGATAGAGCTGAGTAAATCGTGGATGTTTTGGATCACTAGTCAAACTGAAAAATTGGCTAGGTGGAATGAGCAGTCGCATTTTAGTGGCCAAAAAGAAATACTCTACACTCTGAAAAATTACGTTTAGTTCTCTGTTCTTGAATTTTTAAAACTGGCCCGTCTTTTAAAATCCTAGCTCAATATTTAATTTCAAAATGGTATTTTAAAAATTAATGGTGTTGACGGTTTCTTTCCTTTTTGGGGCTGGAGGAAAAGCAAGGGAGTGACAGCAACAACTCATTACAAGTCATTTTGGTCCTTTCATTTCTGCTTTTCAAGAAATTTCATATTTGGAAAAATTAATAGATCTCATCTGAAATAATAACATGAAATAGGGCTGTCTGTCTGATGCCACCCAGCTGTTTGTTTTACCACTGTGGAAAAGAAATAATGAATTTAATTTATAAATGCAAAAAGTGAATGTAAGAGCTGGGTATAAGCCGCTGCTGTTGCATCAGGGAATGCAGGCAAACTCAGTTGTTACTGGAGCTAAATCTGCACTACAGAAAACGATCATTAAAAAGTTTGCTAAGACTTTTATTATTAATGAAAACTATTTTCAGGTGTTAAAAGACTCCAAACATCTTTAAAAACCAAGGAGTGTATCATTTAGAGAAGAAAGCTCAGAAGTGGAAAGATCAACTTTAAAACCTTTTTGTCTTAACACAAAAGCACACTTTACAGAAACAAAAAACCCTCCTCAATTTTTAATGTGATAGTATGTTTTGCCTAATTTGATATATCCCAAGAGTGTGAGGGAGGCAGGTAGGGAGGAAGTTTCTTGCAGACCAGAAAGAGGTGGATGTGGAGAAGCAGGAGGCGAAGAGCTTGTGGGTCTGGTGGCCCTGGGCGGAGAGCAGCACGGTCCGGTGGCTCCGCACCACCAGCCGCCCTGGCTCACAGCCAACTGTCCCCTGCCCTGTGGCTCCCCGCTGACTTGGCCTTCGCACCGTTGCACCAACTGGGCTCACACAAGAAATTAGTTTGCCAAAAGGTCCAGCACGGCTCCCTGCGTCTGAGCGTGAAGGGCAGCAGGGGAGGATGCCTCTAGCCTGAGCAGGGGATTATAGGATCCTTTCATGCTCTCAGGGCAGCATAAGGGGCTTGCGTGGGAAGAAGGGCTGTTGCAGTTCAGGGCCTCGTCCCAAAGCCCTGTGGAGTCAGCAGGAGCCTGCAGAAGAAGAGCATGGCTGCCCAACAGCCCTTTCCACATGCATCGTGCCCTTTCCTGCAGCCCCACAGCTCATATGCCTTTGGATTGTTATAAAATTGAAAAGAGCTATTAGCTAACTACCTGGAAAACTAATTAACCCTATTGCGGCACAAATCCTGGCTTTACTGTTAATCTCATTCAAGGAATCCTTCTGTCCTGGTTTGTCCCCGAGCTTAACGCAGGGAGCAGCGTGAGCTGGAAGTGTTAGCACCGTTGAAAAAGAGACCACATGCAGGTAGCCTGCATTAAAGGATGCTGGAAAATAATCCCCTGGCACATTAGCTCATGGATGTGTATGTTGGCAGAGATCAAGTCAGCAATTCATGCTGAGCATCTGAGGTCACAACAAAACCTGAGTTCTGTAAAATAGTGCTGGCTTTTTTAATCCATGCTTATTTCCTGCTTTCAGGTGCTTTCTTCAGTATTGATCTGATCAATGTGAGTAACTTTTTTTGACAAACAGGCTTCTTAAAATGGCTTAAAAGCTTCATTATTAGGATAATGGAACCGAAGTTAAAAACAAATCAAACAATGCACGTGTAAAAGGTTTCCCCCAGACAGCTTGGAAATAAATTGAAAACAAATTCAATTAAAATAACAATCAACCTTTTTGTTCCTTCAGTGGTATGATTTCTCTGAGGCAGGTACACAATGATAAGAGATTTCTTTGAAATGCTCAGGATAGCACACCCATAGGCAGAGCTATGACAGATCAAAGCAGTATTTTTGCTAAAGAACAGCCTGCTACTGTTAAGTTTCTACTTTAAGGTCTGGAATTTTTCTGCTATTTTTTCTTCCTTTTTTTTCTTTTTTTTTTTTTAATAATTATTTTTATTTTCAGTCCCAGATGCTTTTGCATCTGTTACTATTCTTTCCTTGGGCTTTTTACCTCACTAAGCCGGGCATTAGAACTTGACCCAAAGGAAATGTCTTATTAAAATTTCTTTTTACATGTAGCATTATTATCTCCCTCTTCTATATAACTGGTAGTTTTCTATTTCTCTCCTTACTCTGATACCCATATGCCTGAAATTTCTTTATGCCATTAATCTTTTACACCCCAACTGTGATGGAGACAGGGCCGTGCTTGGGGCAGTGCTGGGAAGCGGTGCAATCAGAGGCTGGTCCTGCCTGGCTGAGGAGTGGTGTGCCAGCCACACTGGGGCACTGAAACAAGCTGCCATCTCCCGTCATCGTCCCCTTGAGGATGTTTTGCTGCTATGAATACAATTACAAAGGGGTTGAGGATTTGCTTCTCTGATACTTGGCATCGTGCTGGCAGCCCCACACCTGCAGCATTGTTTGCAAAGGTGAAAGTAATGAAGGCGCCTACTTGATGAGGTGTTGTCTGCAAATGATTGTGCTGTATCAGCTCACGGTGGTCAAGATGCCCAGTTACTTGCTGAGCATGTTGTATACGCTACAAATCAGCTTTGCAGCCATTCAGAAAAAGATGCATATTCTGGTTTAACCAAGATCTGGCATGAAAAGAATCATCCTTGTGCCTTACATTGATTAGGTGCCTCTAAGAGTTGCATGCTTAGTGTGCTTTTGTGAAATAGGAGGCTCTCAGCCGTGTTAGTCATGCTTTGGGTAAATTACAGTGCTCTCTACGGAGAGCACGTGATGTTGTTTGCAGAAGAATGTTGCTGGGTTGTTTTTTTACACTTTTTGTTGCAAATTTGCTTGATGCCTACTCTTCTCTGCCGAAGCACCTTTTAGTCTTGAAGAAGTTGATGGGCTTTCCATTTTGAAGATCCACTAAAATGAGGTATAAAATATGCTGCTGTTGTCTAGTGTGAGTTGGGTCATCATGTTCCCAGGCCTGTAACTGGAGTTGGTTTGGATTGGTACTCTGCCTGAGGTATTTGGTTCTCTGTATTGTCAATGCACTGGTAGGGAAATACAGACCTATTGCACCCTTTTAGCAGAAGCAAACAGAGGATTAGAGGAATCGAGCGCAGTATCTTCAGCTCCTTGTTCGTGTAAAATGATAGGCTATTCCAGGTGTACCACATCAGACGTGGTCAGGGAGGTGCTGTTTGGGACAGTGTCGGGTGTGAAGGCAGAGCTCTGGTAACTTCACAAAAGCCATGCACACAGCTGGTGTTGCAGGGCTGATTTCAGCATGTATTTTTTTCTTCTACAGGAATGGTGTTTCAACTGGTATTTCTGTGTAGTAGTGGGCTAGGAGCTACTTCTTGTTTAGTTTGAAATGATGGTGTCGCATAAGTGCAGCTGTGGACAAAGGAGGAGTTTTTCCTGTTCTGAATGCAAAGTTTATTCCTTTTTACTCCAGGTGCTGTCATTTCCACAATCACAGATTGTCTTTTGAGTCGCCAGAACTGATTTTCATGCCCTACTAATTACTGCCATGTCTGTTCCTTGGAAACCATGGGCAGTGAAGGCATAGTTCATGTGCATTGGACTAGTACAGTTTATTCTGAGATGAGTTAATATTTAGAAGGATATTTGATGTTAAATGGCTGGAGTGGTCCTACAAGGTTTCTTGCTGCTTTGGAAAATAATACACTTACAGCTAACCATTCTGCAAGTTCTTTTGTTTGCGTTTCTCTTCACTACATGTCAAACTTCAAATCAGCTGACATCATTTGAATTATATACTAGCTCTGGGTCTTACTAGTTTTATTAAGAACTTCCAATAAAATGTCATTTTTAACGTAATTTAGGAAGATGTTTACTTTCTGTCACCTACTGACAGCAGGCCTGCCAGAATAAAAATAAGAATTTGGGCTGGTTATAGGTTTAGAGCCAAAATGTAAAATTAGACACATCCGCAGAATAGCTAGGAGTATCTTGTTACCAGAGCAAGTTCTGTTAGTAAAATCTTGGGAATAGAGCTGGTTGTACTGGGTAAGAATCCAATAGGGTTATTATCTGGGTTAGATAGGTGGTGTTAACATCTGCTTCACAGCAGCAAGGCAAAGGGAGAAACAATTCTTGGGTTTATTTTTCTTTCAAAGAAGGATGATTTTTAGTAAGACTCTATTTTCAAGCTTTTCTAAAACGTGCTACTTTCAGCAGTTACCAGGTCCTGCTTTGTGAATATGGAGCACACAGGTTTGTATGAAATTGATGGGAGTTACAGGTCTTGAGCAGCTGTGATTAAGAGAGAAACCAAAGCAAACCAGCTCTTACCAAGCTTTTCCCACTGGATAACCCAAGTCTGTTTGAAAGTTTGAAAGACAAGTTTGAAAGCTAAACCTCAATCTAAATTTTACAAATAGCCTTTACTTTTTCAAGTGGCTGAACCAATGTTCAAGGTCCTGCAAGCACTGGCTCTGAATATTAGAGCTTGACCCTCATCTATGGTGGTATAAAAGAATCAGTTTATCTGTCCACAGAGTGTAGTCATTCCTGGGTGAAATGGCTGGAAGCATTTTTTAGCAGCATAAAGCACAATTGTAGGTAGGAGAATAAATGATTTTGCAGCCTACTCTGAAAGTAATTAACAGAAACAGGGCGTAAACACTGGCTTCCGTGCTCTCTGAAGTAAACAAAATAAGAATTTATGCTATTGACCTTGTTAAGTAACTAACATATTTCCTCCTCTGCAATAGCTTTTGCTTTCTTCCACAGTTCAACCCCCCCTGAGCCTGAGGCCGCACGCTACACTGAAATATTCAATCCCACATTTGAATAAGCTGAATAAATCCAGCCATACTGCTAAACATATGGTAAGTAATAGCATCATTAACAATAGCATAGTGCACGTTTGACAACTGAAGGGATTTGGCTGTTTTGTGCCAGGGGAGTGACAGCAGAGAAGCAGTCCTGGCTGCTCCTGCCAGGCTGTCCTGGCTTTCACCCTCCCTCCGCCCCTGCCTTGACCTTCTTGAAAATTTGAACAGCTGCCCATCTTCCTACCTGTGACTTGGGCTCTTATCTTATGCTGTCAGCTTCAGGGCTACATAACACCGGCTCTGGGAGACTTTGTTTCACCTTTAAATGCTGCTGTTTATTCTGCTTGGGGCAACTGCACAGGTGGAGATGAGAACACAGGGAAACAAGTGCCCTCTGCATCTGGTGAAGGCCTTTGCCCCTGGGGCACACCTGTGTTCTGAGCGTTTCTTTCTATGGCTGAGCACTTCTTGTGGCATTTAAAGCAGGCTGGGTGACACACTGGGGATGCCCACAACCTCCCAGCCTTCGCAGCTGGGTGAGGAGCAGAGGGCACTGGCGCGTGGTGTGCTTACCACTGAAATGTAGAGGCCAGTGGACTGGGGCACATGGTGGTAGTTGGTGAGGTGATGCATCTTAATTTTGAACTTGTCCAGAGGAAAGCATGTCACTTTCTTTCTGTACCCTCCCCTCCTCAACCCATCCTGATGACACAGGGGTTGTTGTTGCAGTCCAGCCCCAGAGGATGTATACAAGATCCTGCCCCTCCTCTGCCAGAAGTGCTGCTGGTGCCATACTGTTGCAGGACGTAGCCATGCTCCAGGGTCCTTGGAGAGCTTGTCCCCCAGCACCTCAATCCTCAGGTGCCACTATGGGTTGGCCACTCTTTGGTTGAGTTCTTGCTGCCCCTGCTGCAGACCCTGGCAGTGCCTCACAACCCCAGTCCCCTGCCTCCCCTGCTGCCCTTCTTTTCTTCCCTTCTCCATCTTTGCTTCCCCTCCAAACTGTCCTTGACTTGCTCTCTCTCCTTCCCCCTCTCTTCTTACCAGACTTGAAATCCATAAATCCAGGAAGCCCAACACTGGAAACACTGGGGCTTATCCTGTTGGTCCCGGAAAGACCAGACCTTTGCCTTCTGCACCTCAAAGGGTAGCTAACGTGAGCAAATGTCACTCCCATCACACAGGGGCCTTGGCAGCAGGATGCCTCATGCATTCTGATTTGTTTCAGAAACAGATTTATTTTGTACCTTGGTGTTGTTGCTGGTCTGGTGCCTCATGAAAACACCTGCAGCCAAATGAAACTTTTCCCATTTTGATAGCCAGCTTTGCAAATTCTTTTAGACTCTTACCCATGGAAACAGCAGATGGCTTCTGACCAAAAAGTCACTCCATCAATATAATGCTTAATGCTAGGGGATAAGTATTAAGACTGCTGCTTTACTATGCATCCTGGATACATAAAAATGGTTCACTTCATCATCGCTGAGCTCCCTTCACTTGCCACCTGTTATTCTCTTCCTGTGGATCAGAGAGCTCCCAGATAATCTCTGTTTTTGCGGTGGTGTGTTGGGCACTGCTTGCCTGCAGCCTAAGCTGGCTCAAGGTGTAGCAGCAGCAGAGGCTCCTGCAAATGCTTCCTGCTCCAAGAGGTTCTCCCCAATAATTCATCTGGCAATATTCATGTCTCAAACCTCAGGGCTAAAAACCATCCATGAGTATTACTGGTGGGTCACCAGGTCGCACTGTTCCTGTGTTTAGATATTGTTTGCAACCTCTGCTAGCTGCTGGGTTAATAAAAACACATCCATAAATGAATTTCTTTTGTTTCTTTTTTCAGCAGGAATGTTTTTTACATAAATGAACATTGCCCTGCAGCATTTGCAATCCAGATGTTACTGCTTTATGTTAATGAAAAGGGACCCTGAAGTGAATTGACTATAAGGTGATGATATGTTAAAAAGTAAAAACAAAGCCAGGAAGTCAGTTTGTATATTTTGCACTGGCTGAGCTCTTAGAGATGCAGGAAGAGAATAAAGCATAATAAAAAGAAGTTAAACACAAATGTTTAATTATTATTTGTTTTTTTACTTGAATCATTGAATATTATGCTTTGAATAATCAAGACAAGGATTTTTTTGTTTGTTTGTTTTGTTGTTAGTAAAGGATTTTAAACAGATTGTTTCAATGCAAAGCCATGTCACGTTGCTGGAGAAAGACACCATTTTATTCATCTAACTCACAATTTTTAACTTGTTTTTAAAGGAGTATGAGCGTGTAGGGGGCAGGGAAAGGAAAGCCAACTGGCCTGTGTTGGAAAGACCAACTGCTTGAAGATGTGTTTGGCTGTGTCTCAGGTCTGTTTTGAATATGTGTATATATAAGAGAAGCTAGAAAATTGTGCAGGCAATGGAAGAGAGTCACAAGTAGTAGCTGAGACATACTGGGGCAGTGGACTGAAAATAAGAAAAAGATTTATCTGGAAACAAGTGACAGTGCTTTAACCAACGGGGATGGTTGGAAAATGGGTTGTTGCAGAAGGGTTGTGATTTTCAGCAGGTGAGGGAACCCGTAGTGTACCTCAGGAGTGTCACAGGCGTGTGAGCTTGCACAGAGCAGGAAGTAGGAGCTGTGAACAATAATGTGTGTAAGGGATGTTCAGGTGCGCAGTCGCTTCTGTTTGAGAAGCTGTGGTTTGCATCCCAACGCTTCCCAGAAGGACGGTGTGTGCTTTAGGAAGACACACAATCACTGCGCTTGACTTTGGCTGACTCGACAGATTTAATGCCCTGGTGCCAGGCGTCAATATGCCTCGAATTTATCGCTCCAGTTGATGAATATTGCTCCAGCCCTCACCCTTCCCTTGTCCCTTGTGCGGGAGCCCAGCAGATGGAGCAGTGTTCCTGTTCAAGAGGGCTGCGAGCAGAGGGGGAGGTTTTTCATGGTGCTGGGAGCAGGGCTGGATCCAGAGCAGCACTATGAAAGTCAATAGAGTTAAGCCGATCGGCCCCCTGTGCATCTATAAAATACAGAATAAAAGGTTCAGTTTAAAAAATATATATGAGATTTCCAGATTCGGGGAGGGGGTTGTTCTGAAATATAAATATATGAGATTAACTGATCAGTTTATATAGACGTATATCAGCTTTTCAAAACTATATGCTCTATAGTAGTTTGTTTTTATTTGAGCTCTAATTTACAGTTAAAACTCAGACAAGGGTATAGGAGAATAATCCTTTTGATCACATTGCTATTTTATGATAACGATATACTTTATTATTTTTAATAAAACACTAGTAGCTGCTGTTAGCAGTATTCCCACAGCAGCAGCCATGAGCGGTGGCACAAACAAGAACAGAGAACCTTTATCCATCTCTTTTCTTTTTTTTTTTTCTTAATAAATAATTGAAGGAGAAAACGAGAAAAATATGGTGTAGGATCCAAACAATAAACAAAAACCAGGGTCAGAAAGGAGGGCACACGCTTTCTTCTCCTTTAAACCCAGCTACTCATATTTTTTTTTCTTGCTGTGACAGAGAAATGTACTCAACTCTTTTTGTAGTGAATTGTATCTTGGAAAAACATTTTTATATATGGCAGTGCTTAGCAGAGTAACATATTTAATGGCACATTTTCGTCTATGTTACAGCGGTGGAGCTGAGACAGCTCTGCTGCTGTGCAAAGCACAGCCCCGTTCCAAGTTACATACTCATGGCTGTGCCTGTTCTTAACCACCTGCTGCTCATCTGAAACAGTTACTGCACCCAGGTAAATCTGGAATAAAAGAGGTCAACATTTAGCCCTTGCAAACTGATAGGAGCTCGGCCTTTTATAAGTTTTCTTGCCTCTCTCTTTTCTTCACAAATGGGACAACAGTATCTTCCAGCTGTCTGTGGACATTGTGTCTTGATGGTGTCCATGCATCCCTGCTTACTTCCCCAACTTTCTTGCTCCACTATGTGCTTTGGACATCTAATTTTGCCCTCTGAGACTGCACTGCTGTGGCCTCCCTCTGCAGCATTCTGCTGTTCATCTGTCTGTCTTGGTGTTCAAGATACCTGGTGTTCAATGGTAACACTGCATTTCAAAAGCAGAAAAAGTTTTTAATTGCAAAGCAGACCCAACGGGAATGTAAATAGCTTCCTCTGAATGTAGGCATTTGCCATTAGTGAGACATATCTGTTTGGCAGGCTCCCCTCCATTTCAAGAGGGCTAAATTTGTCATCAGTTCAACCATCCTACCTGGTTGCACAAGGCAGGCAGTACAAGTGGGCTTTGGGTTGCATGTTAACCATCCTGGATGAGTTATGTTCTGTGGTGTCAATATTTCTGGTTTTCTGTCTGTAGCAGGAAAAAAAAAAAAAAAAAAGTGGCCACTATCACATCATTTTAGCTCTAGTTAAAAAATAACAGGAACTGCTACAAAGTCTTAGCTAGCAAATAGATTTAAACTCCAGCTTGACCTTCACAGCCAAGAAAAACAAATTCAGAGAAGGGATTAGTTTGCTTCCTATGAGCACATCAAGGGGAAAAACCCAAATGGGTGGGGAAGAGCTGTTGCAGCTGAGGATAATGCTTACAGAAGAACAAAGGGGGTTAGATTTGTCATGAATTAATTTAGGATGCTGGAAGCTTCTTCATGTCTGGTCAGGGCAATTCTGGGACAACCACTGGATAGGAGCAGTCAGGCAGACAAACAAAGCTGGCTTTTCAGTGGAGCATCCTTGGGGCATGGATTACGGGGGTGAGTCCTGCAAGAGCCCCGACTCACTGCCCAGGGAGCCCTTCTCAGTCCAGCGCTACTTATTCCTGAGTTAAAACCATTTAATGCTCTAGTTGGAATTACTCTGAGGTATGCAAAGAAGCAATTCTTGTGGTTTCATTGCTCTGGAAGAGCTCTACTCCTTGGATGGGGAAGGGTAACCAGCAGCTCCCAGGCTCTCTGCCTGCCTGTTGTTTCAGAACTCTTGGCAGCTTGGTTGAGCCTGTGCCTCTTCTGCTTCTGGTTCAACCTACTGCCTGCTCTGAACTCCTTTTCATCTTTCCATCAGGTCTGTGTCCTGACTTTGAAAGCCACTCCATTACTCTGTCCTAGCCTCCCTCTGTAGAAACCCTATTCCATGTCCTTCTCCTTCCCCAGCCTCTTAGCCTCATCCAGGCTCCCACCTGCCATTCTTCTTCGCAGGGAGCAATGATCTCTATCTGTCATCTTTGAGTATCTCGTTTGGACTCAGAGCTCCATTCTTTACCACCTGCTCCTCTTTGGAGTCTGAGAACATGCCATGCACTGGGATTGAACAGGATCGCTCCTCCTGTGCTCCGTGCTCGATTCTCTGCATCTTCTTTCTCAGTGCTGGAAAAGCTTACACCTGCTCTCAGTAGGATTTTGTGGAGGCTGAAGCCAAATTTCCAAAGGAGGCTGGTGTACTGTAACATTTTGACATGGTGGGTCAGTGTTGATGGCACTTGCTCGGGATTGCTTTTGTGCCTTGCTGAGTACAGCTGCAGCATTCAGTTTTATTAGTAAGGTCAAGTTGGGTGCAGGGCAGAAACTTAAGTTAGTGGAATGCTGGGTGTGATGATGAATTTTCTGGGAGAGATGATCCCATTAAAGTATCTCTATGAGGATGTTTTATCCATGTTGTCAACATGTGGAAGCCACAAGAGCATATGAGGCTTTGTTCAGAGGCAGTTCTCTGTACTGCTGTTGGGCTGGAGGTTGGTGTTTAGATGAAAGTGACAAGTGTTACTGATTTTCTGAGACTCTTGTGCTGTGCATGGCTCACTGCAGAGAGTGGCTGTCTTGCCTGTGAAAACAAATAAGTCTGTGAGAGTCTGTGGGGTCTGCAGGACCCTGGGACAGATCCTCACTGGCTCATGGAGCAGTGATGCCACTAGCCAGGGCAAAAGGGGGCTCTTTCACTGTAAATCAGGCACTACAGCAATTCAGCATGCACCGCGGCAATGTATTCTAGCTTTACACTGCTAGAATGGGGTCCAATCTATCTGATCCATCTGCTGTCAAATTAATGTCCAAAGCTGGCTTTTGGATTCAGGTCTTTCACAAGGAGCAGCCTGAGTGACAGCTAGGGGAAGGAATACAGAGATGTGAATTTCCTGCACTATAACTCTTGAAGACTAAAATAGTTGGTATTCATAGTTCATCTGGGTGTTGGCAGGGTGCTCTGAAATCATAAGTTACACAAAGGAGGAACCACGTAACCATGTGTGCTCAGATACACTAGATCTTTTTCTATTGTTATTGTGCTAACTCTTCATTTCTAAGTAGCTGCGTGCCAGATGCATTGCCGTTTCCCATCCCGCCTTACAACAGAATTTTAAATTGTGAAAACACTTTTTGTCTGGATTTTGGCAAAAGGACATCTGAAGCTCTGTGGGCATTGTGGGTCTCCTGGTGATTTAGTCCATAAACTTCTGGCACTTTGCAAGTACCACAAGATAATATTTTACTTGATTATGAAGTTTGTGCACTTCGCATTAGTAGTACTAATACCTCAGAGGAACAAAAGAACATTTTTAGCATTTCATTTACATAATGGCTGAAGTGAGAATTTGTTCCTTGTTGAATAGGTACCCTGGGGGTCCTTTGATTTGCTGTAGAGCTCTGCATGCATGGAAATAGCATAGGAGTTAGTAGCACCAATGGAGCTTGGGTACTTTCTGGCTTGTCACTGTCTTCCTACTCAAACCCCATTAACTTGCCACCTGCAGATTAGGTATCTTGTACATTTGCTTATAGTGATGCTGATTAGCCAACCATTAAGCACAGTGAGAAACTCCTGATTTCAAGGGAAGTTGAAAGGAAGGCTGTAGACAGCAGAACGTTTGGGAGAAGGGTGTGGTGAGTCCTGGTGCATCCTGCCTCTCCCCCTTTCCCTGGGGCAGAGGGGAAAGAGGGTTGACTGGAATGACTTTCCTGTGCAAGCTCTGGCTTCGTGTGGGTATGCACTTTACTGTGGTACAGGTTCCTGCTGTTCTCTGTGTTTTGCATGACCATGCTGAAGGGTCCTGAGCCAATGACTTGAACTGGCAGTGAGCAGGAGAAAATTGGTGGTCCCTGACCCTGTCTTAGAGAAGCTGAGGACCAGGGAACTGGAGGCTGTTTCTCCATCATGCAGAGCAGCACAGCAAGGGAGTGAGCCCTGGTGCCAGAAGCCATTTAGCACAGCATCTGTCAATGCAAGATCCCATGGGGGTTGATGGTGATGGCCTGGGGACATTCTTCAGCTGTCACATACCCACTGGCCTCATCCAGTACAGCAGAGAGAGCTTTTGTTGGAAATATGAATCTTAAAACACTGTGTTCTGTTACTTGGTGCAAGAAGATAATCTCAAAACCCTAAACATGCATTGACAGCTACTTCAGCTTGGAAACAGTGACCCCAATTTGTTAACCCTTGAGCAAAAAAAATTCCCATAAATTTATTCAAGCACTTTTGTTCTGTCAAGGAATGCATTATCTGACTCATTATTTTTTAGTATTTCACTTATGGTTTGGCACTTGCAAGTCCAAAGAAGGGGAAATGTGTTGTGGTGACGTAAAGGGAAAGTAATGAAAGTTAAGTAGATACATCCATTTAAAGAGAATTAGTTAAACTGCATTTAACCTAAGTGTGAACAATCATTCAGAATTAGTGAAGTCTTCCTTTGCTATAATTTACTTTGAAGGTGGATTAAGGTAAATTGAATTTAGGCCTCTCTAATTCTAAATAGAAGCATCTACATAGTGATGCAATTAAACTAATCTGTTCTGAGAGTTTTTTTGAATAATGTATCCAGACCCATGAAAAGGGCTATGGGGCTGTGCCTCAGTTTGAAGAATCATGTTTGCTCTTAAGATAGCCACAGGAAAGCATTAGCTCATTTCAGAGATTCATGAAAACACCATTGGAGTAGGTTCCCCCCGTCCTGAGCCACACAGGGGCTCTCAGACACTGTCTGCAAAACTTTTCTGAAACAACTTGTGTCCTTGGTCTAGGGATCCTCTGCTGCAGCTTTCTGAGCTGCTTAGCTCAGGGTTTCTTTCTCAGTGAGGAGTAATATGGCAATGGCAGTTCGTTTATGGGAGTGTAACTTGAAAGGCAGATAGAAACTCAGGGAATAAAGCTGGCATTTGACTGAATTTTTAATGAAAAAAATGTAAACTGGTTATCATTAACCCTCTCTGGTTCCAGAGGGTAAATGTTTGCTGGTTTCAGTGAAAACTTTCTTTGTAGTGCAGCTCAAGAAGGAGCATACAGGTGCAGTGTCTGTACTGCCATAGACTGATGCATTCTTTTGTTCCCCCCCCCAAAGACTACACTTGTCTTAATTTCCTCTCAATTACACTCAGGCATTAACTAATACTGACTAACTACAGCCCAAAATAATTATTGCTATCTGTTCCCTTTGTAAATATAACTCCAGCACTGAGCTAGAAGAATAATGGCATATTTACAGAAGGCAGCTAATTAAATTGAGCTTCAATTGCTTTCAGTTTGCCAGAAGGAGCCATTTTCACAGCAAAAAATGTGTGCAAGCCTGCATGCTTACCAGGAACAACTTGGTATAACATAATTCAGAGTTCCCAAGACAAAAATTCAGTTCAAGACAAATTTACACTGGCAATAAAAATCTCATTAAGGAAGATATGAAGATCTCTCTACTACACCACGACAGTTAAAAGAGGTTATCATTTTTTCAGTTTATTTAAGGAACAGTATATATTTCATTGTTCCAGAGCAGCTGTAATTGCAAGTGTCTTTCAAACACTGCTTGCAGTAATGCATTTGTCTTGTGACTTTAAGTTCAGAATCAGCCTGTTGATGCATTTTCATTAGGACTGGAGAAGATGCTGGAGTTTGAAAGCTCTTCAAGGCTGAGTTCAGTTTTTCTCTATTTTTCCAACTGTGGCTCCTGCACTTTGGAAAGTCTTTCCCCCACTATTATTCAGCCACCTGCAAAGATTTCCTGTGGTCACAGTTTGTCTCCAAATGTTTGCACCCTCTTTTGTTCCTTTGAGATGTTTAGCTAAAACCATTCATGATAATTACAGAGCAGCAGTCCCTTGACAAATCAAAGTTTGAAAGAACCATTCTTGTTGAAGCCTGTTGTTACCAGTCCCCAGGGCCTTTTCTGTTTTGCAAAAACAAAAACAAGAGGATTGTTTCAGAGTTATTTTTCCTTCCATAACAAAGAATGTGTCTGTCTTGTCCCAGTGTTCAGATGGAGAAGCCTGGTGCACTGATTGTTATTTACAGTCTTCGTTGCAATAGTTCACCGAGTTGCTGGATGGAAAGCTGATTTTCTTCTGTCTGCATATCATTCCTGAATTTGTTTTTTATCTGTTGGAAGTAACAATTTGGCAGACATCAGCACTTTTCCCATGTTTAATTAATTCCTTTAATTTTGTGGTAAATGAGAATAATGGGGCTTAATTTTGCTATTTATGTAAAATTGATTGGTAATTATGGAAATCACAGGAGATTTGGCTTTACAAACCAAAATTAAGTGACCTCTCCATGAAGATGACTTGGCACATCTCCTTCACTTGTTGTGTGAAAGTGGAGATGGCACAGAAGCAGATGTTGCTAAGCTACATTTAGGTTATGGGAAGATGAAATGTGGAAAACTGTCGTTAAAAAAATATATTACATGAATAGAGACTAGTACTGAGAATGAAACACAATGTGCTGTACTGGTCCTACCAGCTCCTTTTTTGATATAATGCTGCTTTCCTTTATTTAATATATGATACGAGCTGTCTTACCTCTGAGGGCACCAAGCAAATCACATCAATGCATTGCAAGGAGCGTCTGAGCTTGAAACCCAGCTGAGGATAGCTGGCTTCAGTTTCTGGTTCTGCTATGGAAGATTTCTGTGAACTTTAGCAAGTAACTCAATGTTTGTTTTTTCCTGCTGTACAATTTGGTTTATAAGACTTCTGGTCTACTTTGGCTAGTTTGAGCACTGATGCTTTGTGGAAGGATTTATCATGAAAAGGGTGTAAGAGAGGCAGGTCTGGCTCCCATTGGAGACTGCTGCTTGCTACTGAAACAAAGATGGTAAATATCACCACAGGATATGCACCAGCATCTGGTAGCTCATGGTTATCTCTAGTGGTCCAGAACCTGGTGGGACACAGATGCTATAGGTGAGCCCTCCCCATCCTGACTCTGCTGTTGAGTTTGCTTTGAAGAAATCTGGGCTTCAGTTTGCCCACTGAGCAAATTGCTGATGCTGCTGTGAGTTTGCAGTGCTAGCCTGGGCTCCCCTGGCAGACACTGATGTAGGACTAGATCTTGTGCCAACACCCCATGCATCCTACCAGTTGGGTGCTTTTGGTTGGGCCAAGGCTCTGGGATGAGGTACAGTGGGCTGGACCCAGCAAGAAAGAAGAGCTTTTTTTAGCCTCTGTCAGAAGTGCCACGTGTGTTTGCAATGAGTGGGACAAGCTACAGGGGTTTCTTTGAATTCAGCCTCAAAATCTAATTTCAAAGTCAACCACTTGCAAATTTCCAACTGTCTTTTAGTCTTAATGTTGAAAGGCCCTTGCATTCCCCCAGTGGCGATGTTCAGCAGCCCTTGAAATTATTTCCAGCATGTATTTTAAGTTTCAAAAGGAGGAAGGATGGAAAAAAACCCCAACAATCTAGATTCTTCTCAGTGATGCTGCATCAATACTTGGCTGATCTGTATAATGCTAAGCACAGCGGAGCTGAGCTGAGCTACCAGTTGCTAGCTAATGAGGGGATTAGCTATGCCTGCAGATGGGCTGACATAACTCAAGCAAGAGGGCAAATGTGTAGAAAAGTCAAGCTCAGATTCTTGATGAAGGTGGTACAGCCTTTCTTCCAAAGAGCATCCACAGCACAAATGATGGGTGGGAAAACAAAGAGAAAGCATTTGTTTTGCCAGGGCTTGAATAGCGTTTTGCAGTGACTCAGCGCAGCTTCGCTTAATGTTTTCTGCTACTAATAATTGTATTTATATTCCTGGCCAGCCCAGGTACTCTGAGGTTTATATGTGATAATCAAATCTAATCAAAATATATTCATAAACTCTCAGGTAGGAACTGTTTAACAAATAGCATCCTCCAGTGTGGGCTGGAGAACAGGGAAATCAAACAAATTGACAGCAAAGGGTTTTCAAAACCAAGAAATAATGCAGCAATGTCTTTTCCTGTTGATCTGGGAAGGATTGGGGTGAAAATCCAGCCTGTGGGTGCAGGGTGGTACGTGCTGTGGTCACCCTGTGAAACCTGCTCTGTGCTGGAGTTTCCTTTGAGCTTCCTTTGAGGCTTTCTCGTTGAATGCAGATGATTCAAAAGGAATGTGGCTGCTTCAGAGAGTACTTTATCAATTTTTTTAATATTCCAGAGAGCAAATTATTCAATCTCACACTTAAATCTTTATGTTTAATGGCTGTTTAAAATCTGTTATTGTTGGAATAGAAAGTAAAAGATTTTCCATCATTTTAAATACACAACAGAAATGTTTGCTGTTTATTTCTGCATTTTCTGCATGATGTTTGACAATTTTTCCACCCTCATCTATTAGAAAATATGCAACCTTGCTAGGATTTAATGTCATGCTATTATATTAAGTTTCCATATTTTTATTATTTTACAAGTCATAGAATTTCCATTGATACCTTTAGGTTCCTTTTTCCAATTATCTGCTCTTCCTTGTTGCTGATTTACGCTCCTTTAGATCATAGCCATAAGTTTTCCATTTGTGATTGAATTTTTAAATTATTTTTACAGCTCACATCTTAACTGAGTATTCTTTCTTTTTAACTAAAAAAACCTTCTTCTGTGGTTTTAGGGCTTTAGTGGGTTGTGGTTTGGTTTTTTTTTTTGTCCTTACCTCCTGGATATTATTCACTAATACTTTTTTTTGCCTCAGAAGCTTTTTCAGTTTCTGTTTTGGCTTCGGTTTTTTTAGAGCACCAGCAGCCAGCATTATTGGTCAAGCTGGTATCTGCAGAGAGAAATGAAATGTGATCATGATTACTAGCAGTGAAGCCACGATGAATATTTAGGTTGGTGATTCTTTCTCTTTATCTATTTTTTTATCCAGGGAGATTGACTGTTGAACTACCTCAATGTAACTGCTATATTTTTTTTTGTGTTGGAAAATATCAGTTTCTAAAGTGTTTCCTGAAGTTGATCCCCTGTGGTAATGTAACTTCTTCCACATATTACAGTAGATGTATTTCAGTAGGTCTGGAGGGGTCTTGGAGCGATGGCTCTTAATGCAGTGTGGTAGCATTCTGTGCTAACTGGGTCTTAAATTTATAGAGCAGCCTCTGATTCTGTTTTCTTTGCATTTAGGAAGCAAATACAGCAGTTTGAGTCAGGACAGAGCAGGAATTGCAGTGATGGGTGACTCAATAAGGACGTAAAAAGTGCAAATTCAGTGAAGGACCAAATAACGCTACTAACTTTGGAAGGGGTCAGGTCTAAAGGCACACTAAGGTGCTTCAGCTAATTTCTGGTGCGTGAGCAAATCACCCTCAGGGGTTGGCAGGTGGAAGATGGACCCCTCATAAAGACCACCAGCCCTCTTGGAGGAGCAAGCAGAGGCTGAAGCTTCAAGTACTCAAATGTATTAGGCTAAGACTGAGGACGTTGTTACTTGAGGGAGTCAGATTTTGGCTGTGGGGAGCGCAGCTGATGGTTCAGTGCTGCTGCCTCGCAGCACTGGGAGCAGCCAGAAGGTCAGGATTTAAGGACCTGCTTCATTGACCAATGCAAGCTGGATAAAGCGGGGCGGGATCGGTCAACTGTAAGAGTTCATGGTGGTAGAAATGAAAGAGAAAATCATAATTGCAAATAGCAGGTGAAAGCAGCTGAAATTAATTAGGAGTGCAGCATGAGGTGAAGTTGCAGAAAGCTGTGCACCGTGCTGTATGTAACTACCTGCTGATTATCACAATCTCTTTGTTCATCCACAATTCCTTGAGGCAAATCTTAGCCCCTTTGCTTGAGGAGTCAGAAGAACAATTGGATTTCAGCCTTGGAGAGAAATGCTTGTTAGTTTGAACAAGGAAAACATCCGTGCTGCTTATTCTATGCTTTTCATATGCTTGTTGGCTGTTAGTTTAGCATTTTACAAGTGAGGCCAAGAAGAGATGATAATATTTTATCTTTTTGCTTTTTTTAAAATTTATTCTTCATGTCCCTGCAGAAACCAAGCTTCACCCCTATTGTTCTTGTTATTGGCGTTATACATAGATAAAACAATTTATGACAGTATTTTTTCTAGTTAGGCAGAGCAGAGATACAATACACCATAGGCACATCTGTCAACATGATGCCCCTGCCTGTCTTTGTTTTTTCAGTTTGCTTGTGGTCCATTTAAAATTAGATTATGACTGATTGGTTCCTGCATTCAAACTACTTTGCACAACACTCCATCCACTGGTGAAAAAAACCAAAACTGAGGTGACTGGAAAGCCTAAGGGATCAATTCCAAATATCACTGTGTAATAAGAACTGTATTTCCTTAATTTTTTTATTGCTTCGGTGCTCATTCTCATGTAATGCTGCTGTGGTAATATTAAAACTCAGTGACTGACAGTGGCATCCCGCAGAAGTGATTTAAATAGCGGTACCAGGGAAGAAAGCAGGCTTTGCTTTTGCAACAATTTGGCTCGAACTGGCCCAGAAGATTGTCCTTGCAAGGAGGGAATAGAGATTGTGCCCCTTTTCCCCTGTGAAATATATCATCTGTATTTCTTCCAGCCCTGTTCTATGCCTGTGCGTCTAAGAGGGTGCCCGCAGTTGGCACTGCTGGGGGCAGCTGGCAGCCTTTAAAAGCAAATATGAATGTTTGGGTTGTGCATGGGAACCTGTTGTTTGTGTAGGTTAGGGAACTGAGGCTTGTTCAAATGTAAACCCTAGTCTATTCTTCATGTATCCACTATACAAAACAAATGGAAACATTACTGCCCATCAGTGAAGGGGGAAACAGCCATGAGAATCCTTCAAAGTGCCTAGGAGTCCCTGCCTGCCCATGGAAGGTGGGATGGAGGTTTTGTTACACACTGTGAACCTCCAGAGTCTGCAACACTGCTCTGATGAGAGGCATGTCTCAGACTCTGCTGCTCATGAGGCATTTGCTTGGGGAAGCAGGGTATTCACAGCGCTCTGTCATGGGTTTCTGCTTCCTGAAGGCATGCACAAATAAAGGAGAATGCTAAAAATGAAATAAAACTTGAAAGTTTATGGGAGATCCAGAGGCTGCTGGATGGTAACTGGATTCTCTGTTAAGACAGGTTAATCTGCTCTCATAAGCATCCCAGAACCATAAAAAAGCCATGGTCCAGAGTCTGTTTCTGGACTGGGGAAATGTTAATGGAAAGAGTTTCCTGCACAGGTCCCCCAGGGTCTGGCAGAGACAATATTTCACACTGGGGGCAGGTACAAATCTCCAAGATGTTTGTGGTCCAAAACTTGGAAACAAGTGTCAGAGAGAGTTTGGTCAAAACTGTCCCAGTTGCAATGTGCTAAACAGAACTATTCACAGCAACTAAACTGTGATTAATGGGCATGTCTGAAGTAACCCAAAATGGTTCAGTGGCAATTTGTGGAAGAGAACTGTAGTGGAGCCTTTAGTAGGGGCTGAGTGCTAAGAGTAAAGCTGAAGACCTTCCCCCTTGGCTCAGCCTGATTAAAAAGCAAATTAAACTCACCCCTGAAAAACCAAGAAGCTGAGATCTGGTCCAAAACCATCATCTCTACACCCAAGAGGGAACTGACACCTGCTTTGACACTAAGTGGCCATTTCATTTTCTTTGCAAACTATGCTTGTTGTTGGTATCAGATGATAATTAAATGAGTGAAAAAAAAAAAAAAGCTGGCTCTGACCTCATCCAAGTGGCAAGAACAGCCCCTTGAGCTGCACAGGCACATAGGCATCTTTGCCTTGTTGCAGGGTGGTGGGAGCTAGCAGTGCTACAAGCTCAGACAGGAGCTGTAGATGGTGGGAGCACAGCTCCCCCCCCCCCCACCTCTGTCATGCCAGGGATGTCTCTCACCCTGGGCATGGTGAGGGATGAAGGGCTCTGTCCCATCTTTGCTTCCCAAATGGGAGAGCTGGTTTCTGAGCTGTAGCTCTGGACTTGTTTTCTTTTGATTGAAGTCAGGCAGTGGTATTGTTCGGGTGTGATACTGAATGAATATTGAGTGTGCCTCTAAGATAAAGTCATTATTTAGGAGCTCATTAAAGTACTGGCCTTGAAAAAATTTCCCGCTGCTAATATCCTCTTCCATCACTGTGTCAGGGGTTGGAGCTGATTTAGAGAAAGAGCTGCGTGCTCCACAGCCACCTCCCTCCTCTTACCTGGGGGGCTACTGGGACCGGGCCTGGGATAAAACTTTTTTAAGCCTTAAGCTAAGAGAGCACCAGGTGTTAACATGAGCTGTAAATTGCTAAGTAACTCTGGCAAAGTCCCTCAGCACCTTCATTTCCAGGAAGGACCTTGAGGCTATTTTCTCTCTACTCCTTCCTTTAGTAAGCTGGGACTTTGTTCCCTGCTGTTTAAGCATGCTTGTCCCTCTTGGTTTCCCAGCCCGTTTTCCCCTTTCTCTCCTCATGCTCCAGAGACTCACCTCTTGCTGTGCCTGCAGGATTTGCATCAAGACAGGAGAGAGCAGCCACTGCTGTTCCCACCCTCCACTATTCTGTGTGCCAGGAGGTGGATGGAGCCCCAGGAGACACTGTGGACCCTTGTCCCATGGGGACGCCTCTTAGCCAGCAACTTGGGGAGCAGCATGGTGCTGCCTGCTTTCAGCTGCTTGAAGGTAACTTCAAAAAGGTCAAACAAAATTCCAAACCATCAGACTTCATTGACATGGAAGGACATCCTCGCAGCCCCGTTGCCATTTCCTAAGTGCACGCTATCAGCCTGTTGCTCTGCTGGCAGATAGTAAGGGTCTCAGCCCATCATGGCAGGATTCAGGCGGACAGCAAGTGTCTGTGCTGGAGAGCCTGTGTGCAGCCCACCTTTCCTCCAGACGGTGTGCAAAGGCCTGCTGGAGCTTAAATAAATACTAATTTGCAGTAATGGCATTTAATCATCTTCAAACCATAATTTACAGTATCAGATTATTATAATAATATCTGATCTACAGTTCGTAATGCTTTATTGTTATCCCATTACAGGGAGTTCTGCTGGCACCGCATATTGTCTATTTCTCTTACAAATGTTCTACAGAAACCTTATTAATTATTAGTCTCATAAAACACCTGTTAATGTTACCATTTTAATAAATCTCCTCCTTAATTAAATTAGGTGGTTCTGATAGTAATCCTCTAATGTCCACTGCCTTTCTGTTCTCATCACAGTCTGATTGTAGAGTGGGAAGCAGTGTTCAATTATAATTGATGCAGGCCATAATTCAGAACCAAATTATAACATATAAAGCCATATGATCATTGAGGAATATAATAGATCTCCACACTAAAGTGTCATTTGGATTGATTAGTGCTGTTTCTAGAGCCTTGTCAGAGGTGAGAAGAGGCTTAATTCAAAAAGGATCTCTTTTTTTTTTTTTTCTTTTTCTCTCTTTTTGTTTTGAATTCATGTGTTCTATTTCCTCCTTGATATGCTGCATCTAGTTCAGCTACTTTAGTGTTGTGGTCACAACACCGACTTTCCCACTTGTGTTTCAGTTCTAAAGCTGGTCCCTTTTTTTTTTTTTTTTTAAATTTTGTAAAGGCAGACTACATGATGATTTCATTTAATGATTTAATAAAACTTTTCCTCCTGAGATAGGTGTAAGAAATCTTGCTGATCTATTACTGCTGCTACCCAAGCATGAAAGTACAGTTATATATGGTGCAGCAATACTAAAGCTATAAGCAAAAAATTAAAAGTATATCAGAATGAAGACCTTACCCTAGCTGGGAAGTTCATTAGGCTCCAGGAACATTTCCCACACTGGAGCAAACATGCTGCCCTCTTGGGTTTACGTTGGTTCCTTACTGCTAGAAAATGTCTCTGGCAAAACCTATCTGGGAGACCATGGCTGCAATTTCCGAATCATTTGTGAATCAACCAAAAGGATGTTGTGGCTACTTTGTAGGTGGTCTGATCCTTTAAAAAAACCCCACACCCAAACCCAGAAATCTTTGCTTTCTTCCTCATGGAACTGAATTACACACTAAAAATGTTTTGAAGAGAAAAAGCAACAAGCTTCATTTGGGAAGTGTTGAAATGAAATATTTTGACTTCTAAAAAATTAAGTATTTTGGTGTGTTTGGATATTTGCATCATGTTTTCCCACAGTGGAAATATTTTATATTTTTTTTCCACATGTTTACTCATAGCTTGCTGAAACAGTGTTGTTTAGATGCTTTCTGCAGTCTCAGTTTTTGTTGCTCATTTGCTCAGCCCCATGTCTTGGAGTCTTGGAGTCTTGGTCTTGGAGTTCTCATTCCTGCCCCGTGTTTATCCAACTATGTGACCTTTCAGGCAGGGACTGAATTAGGGACAAAAGATGAAGATCTTAACCTCAAGTCATTGGAAACAAGAAATAAGTGGAAATCTGTGGAAAGCAGCTGTGGGATTTGGACCACAAAAGGGGAAAGATGTGACATATGTAGCTTGCAAGTGCTTGAAAAGCCCTGTGAACAAAATGAGGTGCTGCTTTGATATACCTAACTAAATTGCAAGTCATTCTCTAGTGTTTTTCTACCACCTGAACTGCAGCCATGGCCTGCAGGAGTTTGTAAGGAGCAGATTCTGCAGTCAGGACTTGCATTGACGCATTAGCTCCTGGTGCACACGATGGATCTTCCTGTGGGAAAGACACGGTGCCTGTTTCCCTATCCCCTCCCGGCACAGAGCGGAAGATCCCCCCATTCACTTGCACACAATGTGATAATTGACAGTGAGTTTCCTGGAGCTGAATGCTGCCTGCCCAAGGTCAGCGTCTGCTCTTCCATCTTGCCTGCCTTTGACGTCCGATGCAAACTCCCAGCATCAGGCGATCGAGAGAGTCCTCCCAAGCTGAGAAGCCTTTTTGTTGCTAAGAGACGACTTCTGGAGGAGCAACAGTCATTAACTTGTTGGGAGTGGATAGGGAACCACGAATTAAAGTAATTCAAAAACACTTCCGCCTTCATACGTTAATTGCAAACAGAGGGAAATTATCCTGAAATCTGGGGTGTTCTGGTTACTCTTGGAGCGTGGTGGTTCTAATGGATTGTTTGGATGTTTCAAGGTGGGGCTGCAACTATGTTTAAATATTGCTGTCCTCCCTTTTTCTCTCTTTTGGGGTGCTTTTATCCCATGAAAAGTGTGGCAGAGCCCAGCGTCTACTCAGTCCCGTCCCCTGCTCTCCACTCGACACTCCGAGACTATTAACTGGTTAAACGTGGTGATGCTCAGAAGCAGTGTGTGGCCCAGCTTTACTGAACTTTGGTAGATGAAGCGTGTCTGTTGAGCTATATTCCTACTAGGGATAGATGGTGCAGTAGGAGATAATGCATTACTTATCTTGGTTTCAGGGCATTTTTGGAATGTCACACGTTTCTGCTGGGAGAGGGGAGGCAGGGCATGGAGTCACTCTAATCCCAAGCGCACTGCACTTTGCGCCACACTTTCCCCAGATAACTCTTTGGACCATTTAACATCAACAAAATCATGCCTGTGGGCCCTTTGTAAGAAACGGTGTGTAACTTCTGCCTGGGGAGGCCTAATCCTGTCCAGCAATACCCTGCTGGCCAGGAGGGAACCCCTTGGTCAGTGCATCTTGATCTCTCTGCCTTCAATCCTGTGGCATTTTAACAGTCACTTCAGCTCCCCATTGCTCAAGTGAAGGCTTTTGGGGGGGGCTGTCTGTGTTAGCATCCTTTCTGCTCTGGCCCAGGGCAGCGCAGAGCACAGCTGTGCTGTACAGTGAAACGCCTTTCCCCAGTCCTGCACAAAGACAATCGCTTACTGCGCGTTAGTGGGATGTAGCGGAAAATTTATGTACAATTTCTCTCCGTTCACATTGAACAGAAATACCATTCTGCAAGAGAAGTGGGCCTCAACAGAGCTGAATGGCTCGAAGAATGGGTCCTATCAAGACTGATAATCTTCCCTAGCGATAACGCAGTGGATTATACAGCAATTGAATGTGGAGAGTATGCTGACCTTAATCTCCCTTAACTTTGGTTTTCTCTCCCATCTGATAATAATGGAGAAAGTACAACATGTGCCATAGAAGATTACACACATCCTGCCACACTTCGCAGATGGCTGATACAAAAATCAGAGACAATGCTAAAATAATTAAAAAGCCCACAAAAATAAACCAGTGTATTCAGCTCCTTTTGTGAGGCTGTGGCTAAGGAAACTGAGCCAGCCGGCCTGAAATGCACAATATAAATGTGAGTAGATCTTATTAAGATTCAGTGTGGCTGTTAAAGCATCCTCAGCCATTGCTTCCAGCTTAGCATCACTGCTAATGGGGAAGAGAGGGGGAGATTAGTTTAGGCTACTTTGAGATACCACAGTTATACGCAGGAGGCATCCTCTGTTGCTGGAACTTGTATTTCACTGACCTGCTCTGTGACAAATGGAGTGCCAAAAATACAGAAGAGTTGGCACATAAAATCCATGTCTACTCTATCTACTCTGTCAAGGCTAAAAAAAAATTCCTGAATGGGCCTTGGAGAGTCAACAAATCACTAAACCAGCAGCTAAAGGAGGAAGTTCAGCATGAGTTCAAGTCATTAAAATTCCCTCTAATGTATGCTCTCGCAGACCAGTGGGTTGAGTGTGATCCTGTTGAGCGGAAGGATGTGTGTGAACTTGTACACAAGTAGAAAATGGACAAGGTTGATGTGACTAACCTTCAGCGTTGAAGCCCGATTGTTCCTGTCATTTGAGATGGATATGCGTTAAGAAAAGGTCAGTGGTGCACCTCTGAGCTGGAGATGGTGAGAAATCAGCTTTCTGCACAGATTTTTTGGGCAAATCCCCACCTCTGTGCAGAGAAGTGTGGGATATTTATGTCTTGGACTTCTGCTGGTACTAGTGTGGGGTCCCAAAGGGGAAGGCAACTAGGTAAAGAAGTGGCTATGGTGGGGCATGAACATAGATCATTCATTTAGAAAAGTCTCTTTCCTAGTGGTAATAAGCTAAAAAGCAGACAAGGCCTATGAACAGTGAATATGTTCCGCTTATGTCTTTCCACAAAGGCAATGTAGAAAAAAGGAAACTTAAACCTGTGTTGTGTACCTTTCCCACATTTCTTGTTGTTCTCATCACTTCCAATGGGAGTTTTGCTCAGGAAGTGCAAAATAGAGCTGGTACCTATATTTCCATTTATTCAATAGTTCTGAGATTGAAAACAATAGAGGCTGGGCAAAAGAAATAACAGGGGCATCTCATATCCATGTGTCGCTTCATTAAACAGCTGAAAATGGCAATGAAAAAGCAGAGATTGCAGAATGAGATTTCCAGACAGCAGGATGGTAACATAAAAGACTCTCCTCTGCTTGTACAATAGACATGTGGTCAGAAAAATAAAGGCAGCAAACTCTTGCTGCATAAGAGACGAGGATTTCCATAGCTGTTGCTTTGGATGCCTGGGAAGTAGAAAACTACTTTACACAAGAGAATCACTTGTTAACTTTGGATATATGTTATATGAATGTACAACTGAGATAAAAAAAATCATTTGGTTTCATCCTTCTCCTTGTCAGAAAATATTTGCATTCAGAAGCTCCAGATGTAACATTGAGTAGCTAGGAGAATGTGACAAAATATTGTAAAGCTAACTGACATATGCAAGAAAATTAGTCTTTACTAAACAGGTTGTATGCTTTTAGTGCTGTTTTACATAGAAAATATTTGATCAATCTTGCCCCACTCAATAGGGGAAGAAAAAGTGACTGCACCACAATTCCTGCAAAGCTTCCTGAAGATGCAGTGGTTGCTGAAGGAAGGGTTGCTCTTTCATACTTGCTGGTGTGGGTGGGCAGCAGAACAGTCCTCTTGTTTCTGAGATCCATCTTTTGAAGTTGTAGAATTCAACTTCTCATTCCCTCCTTTCTAAGCTCCATCAAAGAGATGAGGATAAAGCAGGCTCAAGATTTAGCAAGCACTAAATGCCCAGGTCTGAGGGCTTTCTCAGGTCCTTCTTGTTCTTTTTTGTGAACAAAGGTCTTGATGCTAAAAGCATTCAAATGCTGAATTGAGTGGATGATCTTCGTATCAAGGATGATCTTTGAATGGTTAAGGTCAGCTTGAATGGAGGGAACAGCACTGGATGACTCTGGCATGGGACCCAAGTCTTTGAGGAACCCAGCAGAAACTCCTGGGCCTAGAAGTGGTCTTGCTGGACCTAAATATACAGGTTTCTGCTCCCAAGCTGTTTCTCCTGTGCTGTTTCTGAGGAGTGCTGAAATTTGCATTCACGTCAGAAAGAAAAAAGGAGTGGAAATATTTTTTCCCCAAACAAAATTCAGATGACTGATTCCAGCCTGTCAGCTCAAAATAAATTTCCTTGACCACTTCCATCTACGCAGTTTAGCTTTTGAAGTCTGGTATTAACTCCAAGGGTAAATAATTAGAATGCTGGGGATAGGCTCTCACAGCCATCCTTATGGATAACATAGTCCTGCTGCAACAGGGACTGACTCCACAGCTGTGGGTGGTGGAAGCTTTTTGCAGCACCTCTGAATCCGTGCTCATGGACTTGCAAAGGCTATCCCTACTGCAGGAGAGCCACGTGTAAACAGCAGCATGTTGGGGTCTTGGTATAAGAACTGGGGTTTAAACCTGTGGCCTGTCATCCTCGCCAGTCCCATGCTGGCATACTCACTGGAGCAGAAATCACCTGTCACGTCCATGGCACAGCTTGTCACCCTGCCTCTTGCTAACAAACTCCCATCTGTGAAACTCAAAGCTGTGTCACCTCTCAGGAGCAGAGGTAAGAGCAAGCTTTGGACCTGGCCCAGAGGCTGGGGTGGATGTGACCAACCCAAGCCCTGCCTGTGTGGTGTTAGCTCAGCCTCCCAGCCCCTGGCACTGACCCTAAACCAGCCCTGCTATGGTGGATTCCAAAAGCCTTTTCTGACCAGAGGAGATTTGTAATGTACGTTCCTACTTGAACACACATCCACCTTTTTTTTATTTTTTTAAGGTTTGTCTCATTCATTTTTTTTAGGAAAAAAGGGATATCTGCTTTGGCTTGTACTAGCTTGTGCCATTAGGTCCTGCAGCAGGCAATGAGAGCTGTAATTCCAACTTGTGTCTGCACATCAGGCCAGCTTCTGTATGCCCACCTGGCGGTCCTCCATGCCGCTGACTTCTGCTGCCATCCACCTTGTCACCCTGGCACAAATCTCCTGGGGCATATCACCTACTTAACCAAATCCAAACCCAGCTCCCTCACTGGAGAAGGGCTGCCCCTGAGCTCCTGCCATCCTTCTGTGTGTCGCCCAAATGGCAGAGCTCCCAAACCAAGGGGAGCAGATGGGCTGAGAGGGGCTCAGCCAGCACCAGCAGGTCGGGTTTTCAGTCACCCAAATCTCACCTGCTGTCCAGATGGACTGCTGCTAATGTTGGAGCTCATCATCATTAGCTCCCTTGTGCTCTCCTCTACTCGTCAAGGGTTTTGCCTCCTCACTTTGACTGTTAAAAGGGACTTTTCATTTATGTTTTTGATGCATCAGTGTCTGCACAGCATTTCACAAGTTCTGTGGTTCCCTGCACACCTTTAGTTTGTCTTGGATCTGTAATGATAATGGTGGAGAGGGATTCCCCAGGGGCTTCCAGCCTTGTCAGTAGGTCTCTGCTGGTGGCACCCAGACTGTGGGCTCTGTGCACACAGTGGCACTGGAGGTGAGGGCAAGGAGGTGAGGAGGGGCATCTCATTCCCTGCACCAGCATCCAATCTAACAGCCCAGCACTGTCGCTGGCAAGTAGCACGTATCTGACTGACAGAAAAGCCTGCAGCCTCTGGAGTCCAGATGCATTAGAGCCTAAAGAGAGAGCTGTGCTCCCTAATGGACACACGCCGTGTTTTTGAGCATCTGTGCATCTTTTCCTGACTGTCTGCTGTTGAGCCCTCGTTTCAAGGAGTGCTGGGCTCTCTGCTGTACGCCAGCAGCAGCTCTTCCAAACTTCCCTGATTGTGCCTGTGCCTGTTGCTCAGTGCTGGTGTGATGAAATGGAAAGCAGCAAGAGTGACGGAGATTAAATGAGCAGTGTGAGGAACCTGAGATGAATTTTGGGAGGGTAATTAGTGGTGCCTGTGGCTCTGCGCAGAGTAAGGGGTTTTGCTTTCTTCTGTTATCCGCGTGGCACTGGGGGAATGCCGGGCAACTCCCTCCTGATCCATCTCTAATTAAAAGGTTTTTCTGGGTAAGGGCTGGAATATAAGAAGTGATAAATTAAACACTGCGAGTTCCCCGCTCTGCACTCGTGCTGCAGCATGAAATAGCTTCTGCATCTCGCAGCGAGGCCAGCAAAGAAACTGCTCCTTTCCTATTGCAAGCAAGAGCTTGAAGGGCTTTTAGCAGTAGCCGACTTCCCTCAGCAGGCGAGGAGGCAGGCGGCTGGTTTTCTGTACGTGCACACCAGTGACGGTGCCCAGTGTTAGAGAACTAGCTGCGGGATGTAGAAGGTATCCCCTGAGCAAAGGTGCAATAAATGTGCTGAGTGTGGTAGGGGTCTGCTGGCATTAGTCCAGGAGAGGAAAGACGAGAAATTGCCTTCTTCCAGCAGTCAAAAAGCAATAGTAGAACTGCTGAAAGCAGTTGCTGCAGCCCCTGGGCTGCACTGGCCTCTTTCCCAGGACGTGGGGTGGAAAATGCAGCTTTTCTGCCTAACTCAGGCTTCCACCTGACACCTTCCTCACGGCGGGCAGGAGACAAACGGGGTGGGTAGCAGGGAGGAGACTGGCAGCCCAGAAGGATGGAGCAGAAAGAAATTTCAACCTTGAGACCCCTGAGGTACCACAGCCCAGCTGGGACAGCTACAGGAGACCATTTTGGGGGTGTAATGTGGAGATACAGCCCTCTGCTCCCAACCAACCTCCTCAGTACCAGGCAAATAATTGTTGCACTAAAGCAAATCACACAGACAAAAGTAGAAATGCTTCAGGTTGATCCTAAGGGATTTTTTTAATCAGTTTTTTTTTTTTTTTTTTTCCTGAAGCGTCAATATTTTATTATTTTATTGTTTTAAAGCCTTGGTTAGAATGAAATGGAAAAGGGAGGCTGTTTTCCTGTGGCCTGGAGTGAGCGTTTGAAAAATGTCATTGTAAGTGAAAAATAATTTCAAAATAAAACTAAACGCTGCCCTTCAATGCTAAAAGAATGTCAAAATGGAATTTTTTTAAGATCAGCTTTTTAACCTGGCTGAAACAACTCAACAATTCAATAGCATTTCAAAATACTTAAGTGAATCCAAATCTATGTCTGCTAGAGAAAAAGCTTTCTTTCAAAAAAAATTCAATAAGCTCTCCATAGGCATCACCTCATCACCTCCTGGTCTGTCATTGCAGTAGAAGGGATGTTTTTTTCCAGTCCTTCTGATACATTTTATTTTTTAATTTATTTTATTTTAATAAGTAAAACTTATGCATAGTGTAAACATGCCAAAAAGCACACACCCTATTGAATTTTCAGAGATAAGTGTTTTAAATCCAGCCTTTCCCATAGCTCCAGACATGCATTATTTACAATGGAGAATAGTAATGTAACAAAGCTGTATTATATTAAAATTCTTCCATAAAATATTACGATTATCATTTTTGTAGCTTGACTTAAGGTGCACAATTTATATAAAACAATATGAATTATTTTCTGTTACAAAAAATTATTCAGTGTGGGCTCTGCGTATTACAGTTATTAATCTTTCTATTTAAATGCAAATTTTTCCTTTCAACTGAGAGCTAAAGATACTTTTTATACAACTAATAAAACACAACTTTGATCTTCTGATCCCTCATCAGGGAGATGGCTTTCTCAGTTGTGTTTGGGATGTCTCTGCCAGAACATGGTGTTCTTTTCCAGGAAGGATGCTTTCTTCATAAATATATTGAAAGCTATTCCCTGTTAAAAATGAAATATTCATTTGTAGAATAAGGTGTGACTTGGGCAATCCCGAGTTGCTTTGGTTTTGTTATAAAAGAGCTGAAAAGAGCTAAAAACAGTAGTGTCCTTTGTGTGGGTATCTGCTGTACCTGCAATGTAGGGAGGTAATTTATCCTCAGAGAAATCTTACTTTGTGTCCTACGGCCTCGCTGTTATAAGAAACTTTAAATCAAGATTTCTTTGAGCAGGCTGGTGTCAGTTCAGGTGGGAGCTGGTAGGGTGGCTCTGTCAGGGAAGCAATGGTTGAAGAAACATCAAGCTTCCAGATCACCAAAGTATCTGAGCTGTTAAGAAACTTTAGAAAGCTTCATGTCAGCCCCAAAATACCATATTGCCAAGAACTCAAGGGGATGTGGGAGCAGTTTGCTCTGCATAAGCGTCAGAGACTCTGTCTAACCCTCATTCTCCTCCCATCTGCAGAGGGACTGGAATTGGCCCCGTTGGACTAGGAGGAGACTTCCAGTGTCTGGGAGCTGCCAACAGCAGGTGTTTTTGCAGATCTCGCAATATGTGGAAAAATGTGACAGAGCTCAAGGAGCAAGGTAACTCCTAGCTATCTGGCAGCTTGTGTCCTGCAGAAGCTGAAATGTTATTTATGTGATATCAGGCGAACTTCTGCCAATTCTTGTTCTGACAACTACTACTATTACCCTGAGGAAATCCAAGGCCAGCTTCCTTAATAATGTTTATAATGTTGGACTTTTAGTTACCACTATTAGCAAAGGAAGTTGAAAAACCACACTGCGCCTCTGTTTTTCATCCTTGCATGAGCACAGACCTCCCATTCCACCTTCCGAGAAATGCCATCTCCTGCTGATGGAAAGCTTTCTGATGGTTTTCCAGGTCCTGCATTATCTGGCAAAGCATGTTGTCCTCTACTGGCCTTCCCTCAGTCTCCCTTGTTAGTTTTGGTCTGGCTAACCATAGGTGGGAGCTTGGCTGCTTCAGCCAGTGGAAATGCGAGTAATTGAAAAGGCTAAAGCAGTGAGTGGTGTTATAATTAACTGGCCATATTAGGCATTTTACAATTCTGACACCTCGCAAGAGTGGAAGTTTAATGAGAATGGAGAGAGGCTCAAAAGCAATCCATTTTCCTGGTAAAGATTGTAATGAAGGTGTGAAATGATGCACAGCTAACTAAACCTGTCTGTAATAGCCTCTCTGTTATAATGTAGTGATCTGACAGACTTGAGAAAAAGCAATACAGTGGTCATGTATATGGATATATATAATTGATATGCATATACTTGTATAATATATACACATATATACCTTTCCCCTACAGTGCTAACATAATGTATAATATAGCTTGCCTGAAAGTGCCACATATAGGTCAGGTGCCAAAACGTGTAAAGAACTGATCTTTGAAAGGAAACACTCATTTGCAATGGAAAGAGGAGTGCCCCATAGAAACATGTCCCAGAAAGGGCATCCAAGTGGAGACCATGAGTTTCGAATGCCCATGGCCAGCTCTGATACAGCCCAAAGTACTTCTGTGACCCATATGCACCAGCACAACCTGCTCGTGACAGTCCTAACAGAAAACTGTTATGAATTCCTTGCAGATCTGCCACAGAGGGGCAGAAAGTTAGTGTAAAGGTATTTTCTTTCTGTTTTCTTTAGAAGAGGCTGTGTCTTTGATTATTAATTTAAAATTCAGTGGCAGCAGCTGTAAACAGAGTGTACTTTGCACAGCAAAACCCTGTAGGCTGTCACTGCGATTGCATCTCTCTGCTTTCATTTGCAAGTAACGCATCAGATTAGGGTGGGTGCAGAGGGAACTGGAATAAAGATGGTACATAGTGTGGCTGCTGGTGGCACTAGAGATTGAGCAGCCCTCTGAGGATTTCTTTTGGAAATGGATGCTCATGATGGGGAGGTCATTTCTGCCTATAAAATGTCCCAGAGCTGTCCATAGCACAGAGCACTGAGGGCTGCTCCAGGTGTATCACGCTCAAAGGAGCAGGGTTCATTTTGAGGAGATAGATTTTTCACCTTTGCTGTGCAGCATGAACCTGTTCTGAGTTGCCAGCATCCTCACATGGTGGGAACACGGGTCTGCTGCCAGCTCCATGTTTCCAAACAGGCTGAGCAGGGGCTGAGGGCCAGGCCCCCAGCGTTCAGAGGTCTAATGTTTCCTGTGCTGGAGCCTAAATGCATCAGTGGGGTTTATGGAAGACATGTGGGGAGGGCAGTTTCCATTCTATGTAGCTCATGCTCCAGTTTGATCTGGAAAAGAACTCTTCCTGGCTGACCTGAATTACCTTTTCCTTTTTAAAATGTGTAATTTGCATGACTTATATAAAAGTGAAGCACATAGATGGATAAAAATGGAGATAAACATGTTGTTAATTGTAATAGTTATGTAAATACCTGAGTCCATAAATTCCAACTCACGTAATTAATTTTACAGTTTCCCTTACTTGTCAGGACTCGCATGAATATGGTGGAGTTTTCGCCTGCTGCTTGCAGGATAGAGTCTTGATTGCTAAACTACATGTGTTTTGGATGTGACATATGGTGAGGGCTCATGAGGCATAATTGTGGAGCATTAATGTTCAGCTCTCCTGCGGGGAGTATCGCATCCTGAAGGGTGCCTCCTTTCTGTAACATCAAGATCCTATAGGAAAGGAGCTTCTTTTAAAGATCTCAGCCATATGATTTAGGGTAAATAACACTTGTATTTCCATACTATGTGTTTCTGTTCTGGAGGCTTGCCCTTGCTGGTGCTCAAATTTGTTTTTGTTTAGTGTGTCACAGGTCTTGGAGCAACACAGTTTTGGCAAAATGTGTGGGAAGACTATGTAAACACTATGCAAGCTTTATATATACTCCGTGTGTCCTCTCTAGTGTAGTTAAATGATCCAGCTATGCAGTTAAAGTGCACCCATTAATACAGTTAATACAGAAGACATGGTTATTTTATGGCAGCACTTAGGTTATGTTTTTATAAAGAGAACAAGAGGATCCCCTGAGACACTGTTGTACAAATAACGAAGAACAGAAGCTCAATTAGTGAAAGCACGGAAGTGAAGAGTGAGACAAGAATCATGCAGAGTATAATTCAGTAGGTATATTAGTTTGTATAATATGCTGTTTCTTATACATTATAAGGCTGCATTAAGGAATGAATTAGCTGCTTTTCCTATAGCAGACAATTGCAGTGTTCTGACTCAAGACAGGAAAAGTCGATTCCTTAATTCTAAATTGATGGAGGTGTCACTTTAATACTTCCATTTACTTTTTTCATTGCAGGAAGAGCAGAAATTGTTGAGAATTATTTTTTCATTTTGTGCTCCCCTGAGATTCCAACAACAACTGGTGATATTTTTTGTCCGCATTATTTTAGATGAATATTTTCCACGTGGTAATGTGTAGGAGCATGAGCCTACAGTTGGCCAGAAAGTAAAGGGAAAAAAAAAAGCATTGAGTTTATGGAAATAAACCCCTTCCATATTCTTTTTCCTTAGAAGCCATCAGCGTGTTTCCAACAAGGTGAGACTACATAACAAAATGCTGCACTCTAGCCCGTGCCTGCAGAGCTCTTTAGTAATGTGACTTCTGAAGCCCTTTATGACTTTCCTAGAACAAAGCCATGGTTTCCTTTCTGATCTCCTGAGAGAGCCTAAGGGCTGGCAGGGCCATTTTCTGGGTGTGCAATATGGGGTTTGCACTGAGTTCAGAGGCTCGAGAGCCTGATTTTGTGCAACTTCACATGCTTTAATCCTGCTCTCGTGGAAGCTCTCTCTCGAGGACTACCAAGTGTCTGTGCTGGCCAGTGGTCTCACGGGGAAAGTGTATCAGTACAGAACCCTGAGAATATTCTCAGGGAAAATGGTTGAGAACAAAAAATGAAACTATCAGTGAATATGTCATTTCAATGAAAAGTGTTTCCCAATTAATTGGTTCAAAGTGGTTGTTCTTGGTAACCGTCTTCTGTCAATCACTGTTTGCATCTATTTATATAGGGCTGAGTGATAAAATTACTTTGAAACAAGTGCGAAAACATGTATTTTGCAAATTAAATCACTTCACCAGCTAAAAGGAAAACCAAGGAGAATACTGACTGGCAAAAATAGGGTCTGTTTCCAGGACAGAGCTGGAGCTGTCAGCACCAGTTCTTGGGCTGGGGGAATGTGTGGGGCAATGGGATTCAGTTCAATCCAGTGGAGTTTGGCTGTACCCTCCACCTCAGTGTGCTGCCACCCTGAGAGGAAAATACATATTTTCAAAGCAAAGGTTGCCCTTATAAAGCACCTTGGAAGAATGCATGGATGTGTCCTTTTCTGAAACAGCAGTTTGTTTCTTGATTACCTTTATGTTATATAGAATATATAACTGGACACTTCAGTTCAAGAAGGACAGGGAACTGCTTGAGAGAGTCCAGGGCAGGTCTACAAAGATGGTGAAGGGAGTGGAGCATCTCCCATACAAGGAAAGACTGAGGGAGCTGGGTGTCTTCAGCTTGGAGAAGAGGAGACTGAGGAGTGACCTCATTAATGTTTATAAATATGTAAAGGGTGAGTGTCAGGAGGATGGAGCCAGGCTCTTCTCAGTGACGTCCAATGATAGGACAAGGGGCGATAGGTGCAAGCTGGAATAAAGGAGGTTCCACTTAAATATGAGAAAAAACTTCTTCACGGTGAGGGTGATGGAACACTGGAAGGGGCTGCCCAGGGAGATTGTGGAGTCTCCTTCTCTGGAGACATTCAAAACCCGCCTAGACACATTCCTGTGTGATCTAGGTGTTCCTGCTCCAGCAAGGGGATTGGACTAGACGATCTTTCAAGGTCCCTTCCAATCCCTGATATTCTGTGATTCTGTAATTGGAAATTTTACAATTCCTTTGACCTCTTAAGTCATTATTATATTACTAAATGGTTAGGAACTTGAATTGCTATTTTTTCTGTCACCAAAAATTGACAGCACATTGACCCCCTACAAAGATGCTGTGAGTCTGCATTTGATACAGGCTTGTTTTGATTAGGGTTGGTACGCAATTTTAGCATTTTTAACCAGTATTTTGCCAATGTTTCCATTGGGTTAGCAGGTGCAACATAGGATTATTCTCTTTTTGAACCATGACTAGGATGGCTCTTTGTGCAGGCAAACCCAGAAAGCAGAGTTGCTTCATTTAATAGCGAAAGATCCTCACAATGTGTTTCAGTTTATATTATTCTAGAGATAAGAATCTTTAAATACTGGAGAAGCATACAGTGTACAAGCATTGTATTGACATTTTTCTATGCTATCATAACCACAGATTCTTCTGCTTGCCCTTATGTTAGCAATTTAATTTTAATCCAGGGCAATAATGAAAAAGTGCATTACCAGCGAAAACCAAACTCTTCATAGCCCATGTTCCTGATATTTTTAGGGAATTGAATTGCATTTTCTGTTGACAATAACAGACTATCTTTAGGTCTTCCGTGAATATCTATGAACAACAAAAATAGGTTTGCTAATGTATTGTCAGCCAGCAGAAAAGAAACTATTTGTAGCTCTTGTATTCGGAGACGGATCTGGACCCCATGTCTGCGGCACCTTTACTCGGCAATTTCCCGGTAAGAACTCAGGCAGTTCCTGGGGCTCAGGAAGGCACTCTGCATGTGCTTTCCCTCTGCTGGGAACCCTGCCCTGCTCATGGAATTGAAGTGGTCAGACAGTTGGACTAGGTGATCATTGTAGGTCCATTCCAACCGAAAGTATCCTATCTTATCCTATCCTAAATATTTTTGCCAGCCTGTATAGATGGGTTCAGGGCTGGGCTGAGTTGCCCTCCAGGCTCAGGGCATAGCTGAGTGAAGCTGTGGGTCAGTATGGGAGAGCCTAGACAGGAATGGCTGTTTCTGCTGGGTAGCCAGAGCCCAGCCAAGGCAAAACGTTCCAGAGCTGCATATAGAGATTTTANCCAAGGATCTTCAATTGCTTCAAAAATCTGAATTCTGTGCATACTTACTGTCTTTCTAACCCTTTTTTTTTTTTTTTTTTTTTTTGAGGAGCAGGTTGGTGGTGCCGGCATTTACCTTACAGGTGACCATTCCTGATTGCAGCAGGTACCAGAGTGGTGGCTCCCAGCCAGAGCATTCCAGGTACGGAGGGGAGGCTGATTTTGATGCTGTGGTGCAGGGAAGATGCAGCCTGTGTGGCTGCAGAGCGTGGTGTAGCATAGACAGGGCAGGAATATTCAGCAAGGGTGCCTTGGGAAATGTACCTCAAACAGGGCTCCTTGTCCACTTGGGAGACCTGGCTTCTCACAGGGGACTGGGTATGAATGCTCTGGGTTGGTGGGTCCTCCACAGCTCTGGTTCCCTCCAAATAAGAGAGTTACAGTCCGGAGGCTCTTCAGTTGCAGGTTTTCATAGCCACAACACAACAATAGCCACATATTTGTTCAAAGCTGGGAACAATCCAAAATTTAAGGGTACTCAGCTCAGAGAGCAGACCTGAATATCAGTTCAAGAGCGTTGTAAAAGCAGAATAATTTGGATTCCATTTTTTAATAATTTAATCTCTCTGTATACAATACTCAAAAATCCTCCAAGATGGAGCAAAGTGTGAGATTTATTTCCCTTAGTTATTTTTTCTAAACTCTTGCAAAAAGTCTTCTATTACATATTTGAGCTTTATTAAAAAAAAAATCCTGGGGTAAATGTGTACTATTCTTTATTTAACTACATAGGATGTATTCCTAAGAGTTGATCACACTTCTCCCACACACACCTTCCCACATGTGAGGTAAATTAAGAATGTCACTATCTTTAATGCCAGAAGTATTTCCATCTTCCACTGCAAATATGCAGTGATGCATCTAGAATAGCACTGTCAGGGGAAGAAATCTTCATATGAACAGAATTTAGCTATTTGTGTTCCCTTTCTACATGCACTTAGCATTTTATCCACAGGGGATATTTTATTCAACGGGATCGTGTTGACAGCAGGTAAATAGAGAAAGAAAAGTCTTGTTTCTTCATATCTAAATTTGTTCTGAGTCCTGCCCTTTGGCCCAGAGTCTGTCTGACAGACTGTGCCATGCAGAGCCTTGCAAAACTGTAGGAGATGTTGACTGAAGGGCATTGCGCTTCCCTATGGGATGGTGGGTGCTGGGTATAAGCCCGACACAGGATGGTGGTGTTGAGCGTAGCATTCACCTCCTGGGTCTGAGCAAAGCTGCTGGCTCCCATGAGGAAGCAGACGGGATCGGAGACTTGAGAACTAATCTTGTGTCTGTGCTGCCTCTGTGGCTAATTGCTCTGAAATTTGCGCATGTAATAGCTTTCACTTTTCCTAATATCTCTTACTAGGTTAGCATTTTAAAAGGATGTATTTTCTTGTCGTAAAGGCGCTAGATGCAAATGGGAAAGCAGATAGATATGCATTGCTTAATAATTAAAATAGAACTACAAATTTCAGGGAGAGCGGTCAGGCTCCAAAGAGTACCCGATCCCACATCCAGCGAGCAGTACAGCAGCAAGAAATGCACCCGCGGCACCACTCCTCTATGGGAATGTACAAATTAGAAATTTCAAGGGCTGTTGAACACTGCGAATTTCCACTGTGGATCAGCACAAAGTTATTTGGCACAGGAGGTTCTGTAACTGTGATACATTGGGGAAGTTCATATTGTGCAATGGCCCTAAAATTCACCCTTCCTCCTCTGGTATGCAGAGACCCAGTGCTAAGACATGTTTAATCTAAAGCAGGTAGGACAGAAGCTGACTGGAGCAGGTTTTTTTTGTCTCTTGCTGCCTTTTCATTATTCATCTTAGGGTCATCTCCTTTGCTATTTATATTAATTTTAAATAATAATTAAACAGGGGACAGAAGTGTGTTAGTGTGAATGTGAAGAAAAAAATCCATGTCCCTGATGTGGCAAAGTTGCAAAGTTAGCCAGGGTTGGAGGAGTCCTTAGTCTGAGGTAACAGAGTCCATTGCAGAGGCTTGCAGGAAAGCATTAACATGCAAGCACTACTCTTAAGTGGCCAGAATGTAGATGATTAAAGTGCTCTTGCTGTGTGATCTTGGGCCTCTTGCCCTTTCTGTTCCTTAATTAATTTCCTCTATCATTTATGTTTTAATAAAAACAAATTACCTGCTTCATGGGAGGTGAGAGGTTTTATTCATTTATGTTTGCAAACAGCTTGGAAATCCAAGGATGGAAGGAAGAGGCTACAGAAGTGTGAAGCCTGTATGTAGTGCATGAATGATATATGACAAGGTTTTTTTCCATGGCAGTCTGGTAATTTGGCATAGGAGTAAGTCTTTTTCCTTTTCTGTGCTCTAAGTTCCTTTTTCTGGCGTTGTCAAATGAGGTACAGGTTTTGCCTCTAGAGTAATATGCAAATAAATGGTTGTATGGATATTTTGATTTTGGGTCAATCAGTACCTTCGTTTCAGCCTTTTTTCTATCGTAAGCAATTATGGAGAAAGGCATTTCTCAGTGACTGGGCATCATCTGCTAGCAGGTCATCCACTTGAAACCAGTGCTGGGATTTAAAACTGCTACTGTGTCCCATCTTTATGGAACATACATGGATTTATCTGCTGGAATGAGGCTCTGCTTTCTGCTGTTGCTGGTAGTGTAGCAGCTGCAGGGGTTGTGTGTGGGACAGGTGTGCAGAAAGGAAGTTTCCAGGTAGAGTTGCAAATCTGGTGATTCTCTACTGTCACAATTTGCGTCTTACACTGGAATTCAGGTTTTTAATGTCTTCCTCTGAAAACAAACTTGATCAAGGTCTTGCAGTCTAGCAAACCACCACGCAGTTGCACTGGCCTGAGGCTGCCTATATGTTATTGGCAGCTTTGTCGGTGGAGTTCAGCAAAGGCTGATGCATGCCCATAAAGGCAGAAGTGTGCTATCAGTGGCTGCTCTTGATGTCTTTTCTCCTGGTGAGTAATGCAAACAAGCACAACATTCCTTCCTACCTGTGCAAACCAGTCTCAGGGTGGAAGCAACATTAAAAGCCAGCATCTCTTCTCTTTTAATGTCTAATAGCAACGTCTAATTCTGGATTTTCAAAGATGTTCCCCTTAAGGTTATCCTGTGATATGGAGCATGTTTGTGCACAGGCGCTGCCATGAGAGCAGCGCAGCGCACTTCAGTATGCAGCAAGTTCAGCATCTGGGGTTCCCCTTGGAGTTCCTCAGCAGGCACTAAGGATGTGTCATCCTTTGAGTCATCTCATACTTTTAAAGCAGCTTTCCTCGATGAAAGCTGTTTTGGTTTTAACTTTACACAGGACACTGCATTTCACAATCCTTTGACACAGATTTTTGCAGAGAGGGCAGGTGGAGTGTAAGAAAATAGGAGCTGCCTTTGGGATTGCACATGCCTTCACCCCTTATGTATGTCATGCCTTTTTCATCAGCGTTTTTCTTTGTCCCTCTCTCAAGTTTGCTTCTCCAAGGGATTGTTAGAAAGGGTTGATGCCCTCTTGGACTCAGCTCTGTGGGATGGGGAGCTTAAATTCTTCTTGGGTGCCAGCAGTTTCTCTCTTTTGAATCCTTCCTCAGAGGATTCATCTTGACCCATCTTGAATTGAAGCTCAGGTGTCTTGTTCCCTTCCCTCTCTTGAATGCTCTGTGTTTATATTTCTTTTGTGCTCATGACCTAGATTCACACTGGGGCAGGGAGAAGGGGAAATTTCTGCCTTTGTAGTGTGAGACTGGCCACAGCCCTCCCACAGCAGCCTCCCCTCAATTTTCGGGGAGATTTCCTGACTGCAGGGCACTGTCTCGGCAGCTGGCATTGAAACCCTCCTGGAGGCTCCTGCTGATGTACAACCCAGCTCCCCACAGGCAGTGGGATCTTGCACTTCTCCCCTGAGCTCTTGGGGCCAGGTCCCCAGGCAGTGGTGGGTTCCTGTCACCCAGCCCTTCAGAGCTGAGGTCTGGTTAATGGCGTGTGTAAAAGACCTCCCACTGACTAGGCCATCCATACTGTTTCAGAAATGTTGAGCTAATTGCACAAAAGGTGAAGCTCCAGTACAGCAATGATTGATTCAGCCTCAGGCCCTACACAGCAGAGAGCAGCTCATGAAAACTGAAGATGAGGCATGTGACTGCAGACCCTTAATCCAGCTAAAATACCATGATGCCTGACCTCATTAGAAAAAAGCCACAAAACACATCTCGCTGGATTGTTCCTTGCTGTGTCCAGTGAATTACTGGGAACTTGGACAACCAGCCAGGTATTCCTCCCTCTCCTGTAGAGTGCTGTGGTTTCCTCTCTGCCTTGGAAACACTCATAGACCCTAAATGAACTCCTATAAGCTCGTGGGGAGGAAAACTTATGACTTACACGTTAATTAATACTTAGATGTAATATGATTGTAGCCACAAGAATAGAAGCTGATACAGGGCTTGTAGGGCAAGGGAGTACGGCAAGCAAGCAAAGTATCTCTCAGGGCCCTGGAGAATTTTGAAGCTGGTCACCAGTGTTTCCCTTAGATACTAACTGGAATACTTAGAACTTAATGCTCGGCCACTGCACAGTTGCAGAGCTGCCAGCCCATAGCCTGGGCTAGCCCCTGGCACGACCCTCCCTTTCCCAGCAAGTCTGTTCCACTTCCAAGCATAAGTCTACATTAAACCCAGAATGGGATGGACTTTGTGGCATTGTCATGCCTTTACTTTCAGTGCCTGTCAGCTTCCCTGGTGTAGACAAATCTCTGCTTCTAACCACAGACAGCTCTTGCTCCAGGCCTGTCTATGTGGATGCTGGTGTCTCTGCACTGGTGTTTGAAATGAATGTATGGGAAAAGTGGAGAAATGCCAGCATTTCCGTGCATGTGGCTTAATTCTTTAGAATGCAAGTCTGCAACCCATAGGTTATGGATGAAGTGGTCCTACAAGGTGACATGGTCTCTTCAGAGGTACCTCTTCAGTGGAGGGAGCAGGGTGCTGTGTCCCAGGATCTTCTTCGTTCTCTGGCCCCTCTCAGTTCAGCACAGGTCTGTGGTTCAGGCAGTGCAGCATAATCTTCCCTTTCACAGCTGCATTGCAGGCAGGGGATTGGGAAGATGAGGGATTTGGTTGGCATTTGTGGAGTAGGGATGACTAATGTTTCCCTGTCACTAACTCGTCACTGCTTGTATCAACCAGGAGCGTCAGAGCAGCTTGGTGCGAACTGGCTGAGCTACGTCAGCGATTTGTCGTGGTCATTAGCGCGGTGTGAGGCACTGTGTCTGCAGGCTCCCGCTGGCACACACAGCCGTGGGGTGCTGTCTGCAGGGCCTGCCGACCCCTCTGGGACACCCGCCTGCAGCGGCTCCCATCTGTACCGTTCACTGTTAAATGTCAATATGAGCCTATTAAGAGAGAGGCCAGGGGAAGTGTGAATGGCAGCTCAGCGGGCAGTGACAGATCGTACGCTGGAGAATGATTGATTTAGTTATTTAGGGCTCTGTTCAGCAAAGATTCACATCCATGGGGCTCAGCCTTAATACGAGTTGTGGACATGAGGCTGTTTCGGCAGCAGAGGAAACCACCAGTACTTCAGGCTTTTCATGGCAGGGTGCTTATGCATTTGTTTAACCCATTGCATAGCGTTGGGGCCAGCCCAGCTATCAGCCAGGGAGACGTTTGCCCTGCCACCAGTATCAGCCACCATGAGTGCTGCCGGAGTTTTGGAATGCAGATTCTGCAGGGCTCCGGGCCCAGCTCAAGCCTTATGGCAGCAGCGCTGGGCAAGTGCAGCCCCTTGTTGCAGGGGATGCTCAGTTACTTTCCAGCTTTTGCTTTGCTGAAATGCACTGAAGGAAAGAGAGTTGCACCACGGGCTTTGGGAATAAGAAAGGATGATCTTGGAGCAGCAAGGCCCTGAGTGGTCCTGGGGCCAGTGAATGTGACCATTTTACTGATTTGGGAGACCACTCTTGTGAAATCTCTGTTGTCGTTGCCCACCACTTATTGGGACAGAAAGACTGACTGACACTGAATGCTGACACTGCACCCTGCAAACCTGTGGTGGGATGTAGCCCAAACTCTATGCTGGGGCTTTGCTATGCGCCTTCTGCATCCAGAGCACATGTGTGGCGTCATCCAACTTGGTAGGAATTGCTAGGCTTGATCAAGGCAGTGATTCATGGGCTCTGGGTGCCTGTCTCGAGGCATGGGCAGCACCAGCTGCTTTCCAGGGAGGTGTGAATGGGCCCTGACAAACAGCTCCACAATATCCTCAGGGAGGTGTCTTCCTGGCAGCAGTGTTTGGCCTGGAGCATTAGCCTTGTCTCAAGAGAAAATACAGCAAAGCACAGTCATAAAGCACAGAGATTATAGGGAATAGGTCTAAAAACCATCTCCCTAATTAAAACGCTACCTGAGAAGGGCAACCTCTCTTCCTTACAGCTGCATGTGGCTTTCCTGCAAAGGAGTTAGAGCTATCTCCCTCCTCCTCCGGACAAGTCTTTGGCTGACAGCAGCAGGTTTGATGGGGCTGCCTAGTTCTGCATGTCTCCACTCTATCAAGACTCCCTTTAGTTTAATTACTTCCTCTGTGCCCATTTACCACTAAACTTTCTGGGACGGTTTCTTGGCTGCAGCTGCCAATCTGAATACTCTACGAATTGGGGGGGAAAAAAATAAAAATCAAACATCTATTTAAAGTAGCCAAGTTGCTAATGGAGACAGATCAAGTGTGATGTCCATTACCTGTGGGCTGAGTCCTCAGGAGCTGAGGAGGAAGCACTCGGCTACTTAAGAGAAGAATGCAAAGAGACCTTTACTGGAAGATGCTGTAGCTGCTTATTAGAGGTATCTGCAGCTCTGCCTGGTGCCTGCTAATATCCCATTCATTGGGCAGGCAGTACAGTAGAAAATTAATGGCAATAAAACAGAAAAGCTGGAAATTTAGGCTGTTATCTGCAGAATGCAGGTGGGATAAATGTGTTCTCTCTTAAAGACTTCCCACAGATTTAAGTCCCTTGTGTCTTTTCTTCTAATGCCAGTGCTTAAAAATAGGACAGAAGAAGGAATATAATGTTTTTGCTGGTGTTAAGCTTGCAGCTAGTTAGTGCTGGCTAATTATTGTATAAGACCAAATAGCTCAGAAGAGATCTATTTTATGGATGTGTTTCTCTCAAGAAGCAGGAAAATTTGGAACCTCTTGTTTTTCTTACTTCTTGGGAGGCACAGTGACCCGCAGTGCCTTAGCTTAGGGTAATGAGTCCCTCCGATCTGTGCTTACCCACCAGGTAACAGTAGGTCAACTGGGTTCCTGGTAGAGTTGGGGGGACTTAAATAAGGACAAACAAGGTCTCTAATGATCCCTGCTTCACTCCTGGAGGAGGCTCACCTAGGATAATGCTGTCCCCTCCTGAGCGGCCACCATCATCCTTTATTTCAAAATGTGCTTCTTGTACTTCTGTGGTTAAGAAGGACTTAAGGCTGTTAGCAAAAGGCAGTGTGCTGTTTGGGAAAGGCTTGGCTATGTTGCATTTCCTTCTGGGTGCTGGTCTGAGCTCTGATACTGAAACATCCAAACACAGTTTTTTTGATCACAGAGAGTCATAGCTATGTCTGTTCATGGGTCACACTATAGTTGGTAAAACTGTGTGCAGTTGTACTACGATGCTTTCTTCTGCTCCCAATATCTGGCCATTTAATATTTACAGTTCTGATGATGTTCCTTTAAAAAAAAAACCAAAAACCATGTAATAAAACACCATCACAAAACCAATATCACCCAAACCAAATCTGAAGTCTGAAAACAAATTACTAGTTGCCACCCTAATTTCACTAATGTATCATCAAAAACAGACCTCTTCCTGAGGACCTTGTAGTGGTTGCAGACTGAAGAAGGGTGGCTTCAGAGAGAGTGAGGAGCAGAATGAATGACTGGGCAGGGATCTGCCCCGCAATGGCTAAGACAGTGCTGGATGATGGACCTCAAGCTCTTCAGACCCACAAGCCTCCCCTGCAAAGCTGTATTTCAAATACAAAGCGATGTATTTTAATCGAATGTTTGAGAACATCTGCATTTCGTAGCTGTTTGGTTTTGCTGCCTGCTGGAGTGGAGTCTGTTCATTGCCTACAAGGCACCACAGTGTGCTGAATGGTCTGAGCATGCTGCTACTTTTGCCATGCATCTGATTTTAAGTTGGAAAGTTGCTGCTTTTGGGAAGTGGTGTGGCTGACTGGATGGTTTTGTGATGGGCAAGGTGAGCAGGAGAGCAGGCTGGGGTACAGCAGTGGGAGTGCAGTGAGGCAAGCCTGGGTTCAGACTCACTGAGCTGCAGGCTAGACCTTGCAAGGATGAATTAAAAGCAAGGGCAATGGTGACATGGGGACACTGCTATCTCTCAAGGATTCCTTCTTGTTCCCCTACTAACATCTATTGAGTAAACTGTTTCTTCCAACTTGGTACTTTCCTTAGTGTGATAAGAAATGCTGTGGAATGAACTGCTCTTCTGTGAAAGCGTGCTCTCTGAAGCTTTCTGTGGAGCTCAGTGACCCAAGAAACTTGGTAACTGAAGAAGGTGGTGCATCCCTGCAAAGCCACACGGTCCCCTTCTGTCAACAAGTTTTGAGAGTTAACTTGGTTTTCATTTCAGACACATTTATAAACCTCAGTCTGATGAAATGAGGTTCATCTTCTCAGCTACTTGCAAACTGGCTCTTCTATCATGTTCTGCTTCTTTCCCACCAACTGCTGTGCTCATCTTACAGACAGGACAAATCCCCATGGTTTTGGGAAAGGAAGGTAGGGCCCATCTACACAGTCCGTGCTTTCTTTACGGGCTCCTTAAGGCCTGATCCAGACTAGCTGGGCAGCTCTTTTCACTGGTAGCATCAGCAGATGCCCATAGTATCCTGCTGGCCAGACACTGGGGAGAAGTGATGGCACCCTATTGGCACAAGCAATTGTTGGTGAGGCCAGCTCAGGGGTCCACAAAATACGTTTGTGGTGCTCCAAGAAAATATATCCCTCTTCTGAAAAACTATATGAGATGGAGCAGTACTTTCTGTTTGTGGTCCCAGACTTTTTAATGTTATCTGTGTAGCAGCTTGAGGAGAGCCCACCAACCAGCAGCACCTTCCTTTTGAGCCATTGTCCATGCCCTCCCTCATCATGGCAGGCTGCCCACTTGCTTAGTGTGTTTTGCTCACTGTTCAGCCGTTTTAAGGACCTGCTCACTAGCTAGGCTTTGGAGAGATTAGGAATGTCTCTTTTCCATACAATGTCCTTGACAAGCTAGAAATCCGCCCATTCAGTGTTTTGAGCAATTAAAATGATGACATGGCCATCAACCCCCATGTAACCAGTTGGCGACAGTGCTCAGCAATGGAAACGCCAGTCCTCGGTGAGTGAATTTGTATGTAGTTTGGCAGAGAACAGCCCTGCTGACTTCCCAGGCCAACACTGCTTTGTTACTCAAATACAAACATCTAACACCAGCATTAGGCACTGCGAGCTGCGCCAAAGCCGACTGCTGTCATCATATAATAAAACAGCATGTTGAGGTTTGCTATTCTAATTGGGCAGCCAGGAACCCCAGCGGATGGCAGAGCTTATTTATTGATTGCTCTTCAGATCAGAAACTGGACGGCACCACAGGGAGCTAGTAAAGGAGGAAAAACATTTTAAATACACTGTAAATGCTTTTTTGCAGGATTAATGAGCGGGAAACTGTAATGTGTGTTAACAGGATACATAGAAAGTAAAAGCTGGTAAACTTGCATGGCTTTCACTTCCACAAGAGAATTCTACTTCAGCAGAGATGGGGACATACAGGCTGTAATAAATGTTACTTTATTTCTGGGGCCTTGTAGTGGAAAAGAATCTATATTCTTACACTGAAGTACTTGCAAAATTTGAAATGGTAGAAATATTGGGGAAAAAAACACTTAAAAAAAAAAAGAAGCAAAGGCTGGGGGTGAGTTGGAGCTGGTAGAAGTGGAAACCTGTCCTGTTGGCTACTTATTCCCTCAGGGCTAGCTAGCAAAAGGCATGAAATGCATGCTGTGCTCTGTTTCCTGCATAGGTGGGAGAGATTCACCAGGCAAAAAAAAAAGCAAAATAACTGAGGGTGTCCAGCAGGGACAGGTTCCCCAGCTCTGTAATGGCCACGGTGCCATGAAGCATCACCCTGAGTCACCTCTCACCATGTAACATGTTCCCATCCTTAACAGCTGGTCTAGTTGGTGTGAAAGAGCAGAGTGGGTTGTGATCCCATTTATCGCTTTGCTGAGTGCTTGGATCTTCACCCAAAGGCTTTGCATGGCTCTGGTGTACTTTCAAACTGCCTGGGAGGGGGGCTGAGACACATTGCACAGATGTGCAATGAAAGTATAAACGCCTGTGCTGTCGTTTTAGGAACGTGTGCTGTTCCCACGGCTTGCCAAACTCTTATAATTATCATAACACCTGCAGCTTGCCTGCAATCCAATCCCGAGTGCTTGATCAGCTCATTTCTAGCTGCCTGTCATGAGGGAGATGCCCTCTCCAGCGCAGCGGTTATCGTTACTGAAGTAACTCCTGTGAGCAGGGCGGTTGGCAGGAAGGGAGGTGTGATTACTCCCTGCCTCCCTCCGGCATCTCGTCATTGTGGCTGAAGGAGACAGAGGACAGACACAGCTGGGGATTAAAATGTAGAAATCTTGAATTTTAGGAGGTCTTAATGTCCTCACAGTGATCTGACTCCTCGTAGAATCACTTATGAGCGAAATATTAAGAAAGTTGAGTAAACCACAAGGATGCTGGAATTTCTCAGTATAAGGGGCTAATGTTGCATGGGAAATGAACTCATCTGCAAAGACTGTTTTGCTTTAGTGTGATATCACATCCTTGGCTTAATTTCCCTTTGTGTTTGTCCATCTGACCGTCCAGTCTGAAATGTGAGCTGCTTGCAACAGGGGGTGTTTTTCTTGTGTTTGTAAGGCCTGGGTGTCTTGGGCTGTGATATCGAAAGGGGCCTGGGTAATCTCTGGTGGAGGTAGACCTGATCCTCAACTAAAGGACCATCACAAAGATTGTTAGATGCCTAGAATTCTGCAGCCTCAGACACGCACTTGCCACCCAGTGACTTTTAGGGCGGGGTTGGCAGCATCCTTTGGGAGACCTGTTGGCCCACCCATGCATGGGTGTCTCCTGGGCCATCCGCCTGGGAGGCAGCTGCTCCAGAACCACCGTATTCTCACATATGGGCTTTCAGGACATCTTGGCAGACTTGAATACAATAGGCTGGGCTCAAATGCTTTGGTGGTGGGTGATATGACTTCTTCATTGCTGGTGGTATCAGTTGAGGGCTGCTTAAGAGATCTCCACTCATGCTTAGACCACCACACACTTTGGCAAATGGGAGGGCTCTGTTTTTGTTATCCAGTCCTTCCTTGTGGAGAGTGAATGATTTCTTAAGCACACGAACATTTGTGATGCAAGTACTCATTATCCACCCCAGTTTGTTACAAGTGACTCATAAAGTAAACTTAATGAAACAAACCATACAAAAGTAGATTGATATTTGACTTGGCTTGGTTTGATGTTTTCTCTTCTGAATTTTGAGAGCTTTATCTGTTTGGTTTTGGTTTTGCTTTTTTTGTCAGTTTGTTTTTTACCCAGCCTTGTTCCCTCTATGTCGTCCCTTTAGACATTTTCACAGATTGCACCAAAGGAAGGAAGAACCACACAAAATGAGACAAACAGCTGAGCTAGAGGTAAAAGCAGAACAAGCGTATCAAGGTATGTTCTTTTGAGCAAGGTCTTTTGGACTCATTTGGGGCATCTTGACAAAGAAGTTTAGCTTCTACAGTTGTGGCTATCATTTTCAGGAGACTCCTCTCTGCAAAATGCTTTGTTGTAACTGAAGAAGATCAGCATGCCTATAGGCAGTCATTGCTGCTGAGGGTAACTTCATGTGATGGGTGGAAAAGTAAAGTAAAACTGGCAGAATAATTATGGAAAATTTTTTTTGCTATAGAGTATAGTGAAGCCCCAGGAAACATTTCAATTTGCTGGTTTTTGGGAGACCATTTTGTTAGCATCTGCCCTAGGACTTCAGTACCTCTGAGCTTGAAAGAGCTATTCTCAGAAGGAATCACCTTAGGGGCAGTTTGTTATCTACAGAGCCTGACTTTTAGATTTGTATTGTTTGTGGACATCCATGGACACCCAGGGGAGGTCAGGTTTTGGGAGCAGGGAGGCAACATAAAGAGGATGTAAGACATACCTTATTTTTGATATTTTTTTCCCCTCCCATCTCACTAAAGAATTATAATGGATTTTGTGTTGGAGGATGGGATGTAAGGGATGGTGGTGAGCAATGTCTCTGGTGGAGCTGAAGGCTGGCTGTGCCTTTGACAGAAGCTGCCAGTATTTGTCTGTAGCAACTTTTGGGTCACCAGAGGTGGAAGGCACTGCTGCAGAGGGCTCTCCTGGGGCACATTCAGAGCCCCCAATGCCTTTTGGTGCAGCCCTCTCTGGCACTAGAGAGGTCTGTCTTACTGTGTGGAGAGAAGTACAAATAGAAACAACCAGAAAAAGGAGTGTAGAGTTACTTTCAGGTTGTGTCTGCACTAGCCAACAGTTTTGTGTTCTCTTAAAAACCAAAGCCTCACTGGAGTCAGTCTTCTGGCAGCACAGAACATCCTTTGGGGAGGCTTTCTTTCTGGTTGGTTCAGCAAAACAAATATACTCAGGACATATCTCACTCTATGGGCAGGGTAACAAGCAAATAAAACCAACCAGCCCATCTCCAGGTGCCTTTTGATGCCTTTTAGTGGCAACCTACCTGTCAGGACCATTGCTGCTACCCTGCTGAGAGCTGAAGTGCTTGCTCTGAGTTAATGGTGGTGTGTGTCCGCCTGTCCTCTGGGCAGCACGATGGCTTGAAATAATGTAATAATTCAGTTCAGCAGGGGTGCTTGAGGCTTCAGGGTGTCTTAGTCCCATTCCTAAGCAATGAGTGCCTTGGAAACCTTAGTGTTGGGAGCCAAGCCCACCACCCTTGACCACCCTTGAAATGGGTGGCAAAGCCAGCATCATTTTCAGAGGACGAGTGTGGTTATGTTTGCAGCTGACTTGGATACATTTGGGATCCAGGTGATAAAGGCTGGCTCCAGCATGTCCTAGGTGGCTATTTTTCAGGCAGAATGTTAGTCTGGTGGAGCCAAACCTTGAGGGTCAAATCCTCCTCAGGCAGAAGCAGATGCAGTTGTTATTGCTTTTGGAAAAGCCAGACCATTAATTATGAATGGAGCGCGTGTACTTGCTACTTCCAGGGGACATGGAGCATAAGGGTGTTTGCCTTTATACAAGATGTGTACAGGCACACACTGAAATACAGCGATAGTTAAATGTTAATGTTCATGATCTGATTTTTGGCTCTCTTCCTCCTTGACTGTTTGCAGATGTGAGGGTTTTGTGTGCTTTTTTGTTTTGTTTGGTGGCTTTTTGAGGTTTTTCTAAGGAAGAGAAGTCTTGAAGAATGAGGAGCCTGAGAGCACTCGGTGTAAGATCTTAACTCTCCTAATCAGAAAAGAGGAGGGAATCATTTAGAAACCAGCCAAACAAAACTCAGGTGCTAATTAAAAACAAACAACCTTCCACTGACATTTGGAGTGGTCTCTTGCTCCTGGAGAGGGAATGGCATCTGTGGAAGCCTTCCAATTTGAGAGTCACTTTTACTGACATTTGACCTAATGGCAAAATCAAATTTTGATTTGCTATAATTATAACAGAACTTTGATTATTCCTTCTCTGCACACCATAGCAATGACATGAGACTTCTGGAAGATGGTCTTCTACAATGATCTTTGGCTGTGATTGTGTGGTGATTTGATGGTTAATAGTAACACCACCCATTTAGAGTTGCTTAAAGAACAATAAATCCTGGACAATCAGTGAAATAAGCTGTACATATTCAGAGCAAGGCATTATTTTTTTGCTATTTGCTCACAACAAATGCACCAAAATATGTGGAAAGCTGAAATTGTTTTACTGCTTGGGCAGCTGTTTGACAACTTGTGAAGCAGCACTGAGGTCACACAGCCCTGTTGTTTGAGGATGAGCAGGAGCAAATTCAACAGGCGCCTGTGACCGCAGGAGAGCAAGGCTGAGAAAAGCCTGGCTCCTGGCGGTGCTGCTGGAGCCCATGAGGGCTGTGCGTGCCCTGAGAAGGAGCCTGCGCTGCCATGCAGTGTCCCAGCACAGCGAGTTGGGTCTCAGCAGCGGGAGGTGGGGGTCAGGCAGGGCTCAGTGGTGCTCAGTGCAGGATGTGGATGTACTGCCTGGAGAACTTGGGGTTTTCCATTTGCTTTGTGGAGATGGGAACCCTTCAAGCAGCCTCATTAGTTGTGGTTTATACAGAAAAGTTACCTTTCCAGAGCTTCCAGAAGTTTTCTCAATTCTTCTACCCCCCTGGTTTGATGAGGCTTGTAGGGAAAGGTGTGGGGATCATGTGCCTGTGCAGCCAGTTTGATCCTTCCTGTCTGTTTTGCATGTATGTGATATGCTTGTTTCTGATTTTTTTTTTTATTATTTTACTTTGTACTGCTGCATTGATGTATTTATATCATTTTATAATCAGAAGTGTCTAGAGTATTAATTACTAGAAAACCACATGAGAAAATAAGGTTTTTCTGCCAATGTTCCTATGCTAATGTACCAAAAATAATCATCTTTAAACATCACTAACTCTAAAAAACATTTAAATCTGAACGATTGAAATTCACCTCTTATTTGTGTCAAAAGCTCCAAAACATGCTTTTCTAAAGAACAGAAAGTAACAGAAAAGCCTAAGGCTTCTAAAATGTCACCCCTTAAAAAATAATCTAGATTTCAGCTGGAGGTTGGTAGAGATGCAGCGAACGTTTTAGGGACTGACCTAAGCAACCCTAAAAATCAGATTTATAGCACTTGTATCACCAGGTTGCCTATCAAAGTTCAACTTCATTATTATGGCAACTTGTACAAATAAGGGGTGGCACAGTACTGAGAAGCTGAGGTTGTACCATGGGCTGCCTTGAGAAGCTACAGAATACGAGAATGTGGGTGCATGTAGTCTGAAATGCATTGCATTTATCTGTGGAAAACCGGGGCAATTTATTAACATGCATTTCTAATCAGAACACTTGTGTTCAGTCTTTTTAAAGATAAAGGACTTTTGCTGAGGACAGTCACAAGCTGCTTGTGTTGCTTTGCTGCCAGATTGAACGGTTCCTCAGGAAAGCACTTGGCCCCAGAGGCAAGACCAAAGTGATGCTCTGCAGTTCTCTGCATGAAGTGGAAGTGGTTGAGTGGTGGGTACCCTGGGGTGTGGAAGCCACAGCCCAGCACAACGGGCTGTATTGTGGGTAGTTCATAGCTCACACCAGTGATTTTTCCTGCCTGACCCCTCCCCCCCATCACCTTCCACTCACCAGTCTTCAAACCCAGAATCTCTGCTGGAGTTCAAATCTCCCACTGAGGTCCAACCTAAAAAGCTGAAGTGACAGAGAATCTGTCACATCCTTGGGTAAATTGTTCCAGTGGTTAATTAATTACTTTAACTGTTCTGCACCAAGAACAATTTTATTTCTCTACAGAAATGCCTTTAGTTTTCAGCCACTGGATCTCAAGGTGCTTTCCTCTGTCAGATTAAAAAGCCTCATCTTATTACCCCTTTCTCTGCGTAGGCACTTGCTGACCGCTCTCAAGTCACCTCTTAACCTTCCCAAGGACAGGCTAAATGGATTGAATGCCTCTAGTTCACCGCTGTAAGCTAAGCATGGTTTATCAGCCTCCCATTCTTCTTGCTTCTGCCTGCTGAAACCCCTCCAATTTGTTCTCATCCACTTTTCCAGCCAGATGCAGCAGGGGTTTGTGCAGTCTTTCGTGTCTTCTACCATGGCTAAAGAACTTCTGGACATGCACTGAGTCTTGCCCTGCTTTGGACATCCCAAGGCTGAATGTGTCCTCAGCTGCTGCCACATCCAGGGTCAGGCTAAGCCCTTAGTCCCATTCCAGTGTCCCTGTGAGAATGGGATGGGGAGTGTGGAGAGTTCAAGATCCCCAAACTCAGGATCAGCCTATTGTGGCTCAAGGGGCTTCTGTGCCTCTGTTTATACCATCTATCCTAGCTGTGCAAGAAGAAATAGGTAGTCCTCAGAGAGGCAGCTATGCTGGGAGAGAGAGAGACAGGGGAGTTTGGCTGCGTTTGGAGTCTGCTCACACAAAAGTTCACCAGCTCCAAGTGAGTGTAATTGCAGAGACAAAGTAGGAACAGCCTGAAAATCACAGGGACGGCATAACTTCCAGCTGAGGAGAAAGGGGCCTTTACGAGGTCTTGAACCAGTGTCCTTACATGCGTTGTGCTGCAGTGTGATGTGTGAGCACTCAGCCACTCCACCGCCAGTTAGAAATGAGAAATTTCAAGGGCTATTGAGCACTCTGTGAATTTTCACAGTGGCTCAGCGCAAAGTTATTTAGCACAGGTGTTTTGGTAATTGTGATGCATTGGGAAAATTCACAGTGCTCAATGGCCCTCAAACTTCCACCTGCTTGGCGTGGTGGTTAAGTATTAGTGCAGTGGATTATAAGATAAAATATGCAGGAGAGACTTGCTGGCTGCAGGACTTTTTCTGGCACTGGTTATATTTCTCTGTTATTCTACGATCAGTTTGTTTATCTGATATGTATTAGAAGGACGGAGAGTTGACTTTGGTGGCTTATAAAGTTGTATGTTTTGCATGTAGTATAATCTGATGGGTCTGTGTCCCCTCAGAGCCTGGATGAGCGCATCCCTGGCTGTGCTCAGCAGCATCTTGAGAGCTCCCCTTCTGAGGCTGTATCGCTTCTGAAAAAACCCAGCCATAAGCTGTGTGAAGGGGGAGAGGGAAGGAGAGGGACCTCTGCCCACACTTCTCTAACTGTGCAACTGCAGAGGGCCTGCAAGTCCTGGGTAGAGTTTTCTTCTAATTAGCACTTTCCAAGTCACCTCTGCTCCCACGCTGACTGTGCTAGGAGGGGCCCTTAGGGAAGGACGCTCTATCTGTCCTTTCATGCACAAATGATTTGATTAGGCGTCTTTGCAAGGATGTGATGTGGCGAAGTACAAAGAGTCAGAAGAAAGCTTTAATTTTACTTTTACTTCAGCTCTGATAGTGGAACGTTGTGGCAAAAACAAACGCTGAACTGGTGACACGGGCCATTATTGCAAAGTAATTAAATACAGAAAATATTGTTTTCTGCTATCTCCCAAGCTGAAAGTTTGGACTGATCCTGCAAGCTTTACTCATTTTGCTGTGCTATTGATGGGCAACTAAAGCAAAAGGACGTGCAACAAAGTGGGACGGCAGAGCCTGTTGGCTGCTGCCATTTGCAGAGCAAAGTGATTTTTCATTTTTGGTGCTGAATCAATATTAGCAGTGTGATTCCCCGCTTTCCCCAGCTTTCCTCCCAGATAAACACATGTGTCAGACTGGCTTCATTCCACCCACTTCTCTCCATATATTCACCCCAAGCCAATTATTGTGGGAACATGCCTGCATACAACCATTGAAGTTTTCAAAGAAGAGAGAGTTCAGCATTGGAAAGCAAAAGGTGATAAACAAGAACGTCCTGAAAATCCCAGATCTGTGGTGGCAAAGAGGAAGGGTGGTTGCGTCAACTGAGACCCCATTGCTCTATTCACACATGGAGGTGTAGGTGCAGGTGAGGAGGAGGAAAGTAGTGGTTATGGTGGGGATGGGAATTCTCAGACTGGGAGCTGCCAGTGTGTTGTGTGTGGCTGCTGGACTACAGGAGCTGTCTGTTACCAGGAGATTGACAGGACCCCACCAACCTAAGAGCAACCCAGATCTATCCACAGCAGCTGGAAACCTCTCACTGGGGCTGAGGGACGTTCATCGCAGAGTTTCTTTGCCATTTGTGGTGCCTGCTCCTCTGCCACATGCTCCTCTGCAGCCCTGCTGACCCAAGTGGGACAGCAGTGACGCTTTCTTGGCCCTCAGCTCCCACAGCTAAGACAGCAGCATTTCAGCATTTCTACTTTTTCCTTTCTCCTCACTGCATTTAGACCCCAACTTTCTAACCACAACCAGCCACCTCCTCCATGCCAGGACACGTGTTGCCTGTGAATCCTGGCAAGGCTGTGGGCTGGCTCACTGTGTGTCACGCTGCAGGTTTTTGGCAGGGCAAAGTGATGAGTCTATGGTGTGTTTGACTCTTTCAGGTGGGACTGGTGATGAAAAAACAAGATCGCAACAGTCAGGGTTTGTCGTGAGCACAGCGCAGCCACCTGCAAGAATCTCCAGAAGATGAAAAGCTTGTGCATGACTAGAGGATCCTACCATGAAAGGCAAGTAAAATTAATTTTTATTTTATTTTGAGCTTATTGAAACATTTCAGAATTCCTAATTCTGACAAAGTGTCAAATGGAAGTTTCAGATGTCTCCTCACTTATCTTTCTCCTCAGACTCCTCTCTCCCTCTCACACCATGGTTTTTAGTGTTATTAACATGTAAATTAGTCACATTTATAGAAAGCAACATCTTGACAAGTTGACAAGTGTTGTGTAAGACAAGAGTTTGGGCTGGGAGGCGGTTCTGTTTCTACAGTTATTATTGTTCCCTTGAATGGAAATGTAGCCATGCACAGTGGTGGTCTGGTCTGGCTGCTTATTCTGCTTTTAGCCCCAGTTCACTTGGAAATATGCAGCTGGGATACCGCACTGGGTACAGTCATTGATATCTGTGCAGGGTCTCTCTAAGTCCTACCAAAACCAGCAGATGATTTGCTTTGTTGCTGCTACTGGAATCAGGTTTGGACCTGTGTGTTGCATAGCAACCCTAAATTGTTATAAGAACCCTCAAAAGGGTATTAATGCTACTCATGAATAAATGCAGTTTGTCTCATGCCTGTTTATGAATTGTTTCTATGCTGTTCCCCAGCCGAGTGAAGGCTTTCATCTTCCCAAACAATGAAATTCAAGTTACTGCCAGACTGGTAGCTCTCACTCAGTGGCACAGCAGCTGTAATTAGTCTTTTCCAGTACATACTTCTTGGATTTCATTTTAAGTAGGACTTGACTTTAACTTCTTGGTTATTACTCACAGTTGACCAGGCTCAGGTCCCACTTGTAAATGGGTTTCCTGGTGAGTGTTAGGAGAGGTCATGTTTCAGGTGTGGATCTTTCCAGCATGGATCCTCATTCCCAGACAGAAAGCACTTAGAGCTCGTCTGTCTTCACTTCCAGGAAAAATCTTCCCTGAAAACAGGAATATATTTTGCCTTTTTCTCATACTCTTTGAAAGCTGTCAGTACTAATTTAATTAGTTGGTGCATAATCACAGTTTATCATTTCCAAGTCTAATGTATTATAATGTTGTTTGTACTGATTTGATGATTAAAGACCTTGTCAGAGTCTTTGTTTCTTTTCAAAAAGAAAATGTATTTATCACCCTTAAAAAAACCCAGCCTTTGTTGTTATGCAAATGACACACACCAGATTAAGGAGGTTTCTTTTACCTGAGCAGGTATTTGCAGTAGTTTTCTGTACTTTTGCTGTCATTTTTATTGTCTACAGTGCCCTTGTCTTCCTCTGCAAGATGCCTCCTCACCAGGACCAGCTCTGTCACACAGTGCTGTGGCTCCAGTCTTGGCCCACACTCATGTCCACCCACCCCATCTTTTCCTTTAGCCATGAGCCACATCCATCCTCAGAGGGGCCCTTCCCAGCTCTGTGCCTGCTCACAGGGGTGGTTGCCGACCTTCTGCAACACAAACCTCTTGCACAGGGCTGTTTTTCAGAGATGCTCCAGATCTTGGGGTCCAACTGCAGGTCCCCATGATGGCCAGTGCGTGGCGTGGCTGTAGGACCCGTCACCAGCTGGGGATCCCCTGCCTGGGGGTAAATCACAGTGTGTCCAGGGGCAAAAAGCCCTGTTTGGAGGCTAAGAGAGTTCCTTGCCTCTGCTTTGCTGATGCAGGCAGTGTTGGTGGGTATGACCCTGCTCAGCAGAGAAGGACCACTGTCCTTGAGTGGATGGGTCATCCCCAGCTGCCCTTCCCAGGGACCACAGAGCCTCCACAAGGATTTTACTGAATCCCACTTTATTTCCCCAGACTCCTTGCAAGAAGGAACACCTCCACTCCGCAGCAGAGTTGGACTGAAGTTGCATTTACCAGTTGGGTGAGTAAATGGGAGAGGACTCCTCGGCTCAGAGCAGGATACTGTATAACCCTTTGTGGTTTGGAGATCACTATATGATGCTTTATTTTGGATGCACAAGTAGGTGATGGCAATGGCTGCAGGCTGTGTGTTTCCAGTCCTTGAAGAAAGCAATATGTTTCCTCCTCCTTCCTGCTGGAGCCTGAGCTGCAGTTTTCTGCAGCTGGGTGAATGACCGTGTTTGTGTCTGTCATCAATTCCACAGGCTGTTATTTAAATTACAAAGCTCATTCTTTGCATCAGTGTATGCACAGCAAGTTAGCAATCTATGCATAAAGTCCCAGCAGGCAATGATTGTCTCCTAAAGAAGGCAGAAGTAAAGACAGCCCACTGGATTGACAGAAATATCACTGAATTCAGATGTGTTCCTAGAACAATTGGTTTCCTTTCGAAGAAAGTTACCATTAACATTGTTGTGACTGAGCACAGGTGAGCAGGGTGTTGGAAATTAGGCTGCCAGCACAATTATGTGGTGTAAAAAAATCCCCAGTGCCATCAGCTTGTTTATGACCTCAGTAAAAACAAACCCCAGACCCAAACAATTATGCTAATTCTGCTTTGATTTACAGCAATGATAACTAGCAAAATGTGCTTCCGGAGCTGCCTCATGTGCGTGCTGGAGGAGCACGCAGGGATCTCATGGGGCTTTCAGCAACGTTTTTCCTTAATGGTTCATTAACATTTGGGTTCTGGTTAGCATCATCCCCACTTCGGGCATTTCCTCCAGCTATGGGCAAGGGCGAATGTGAGCCCACTGACTCGTTTTTACTGCTGGAGGAAAATGTGGACATGGGGAGCTGCACCCTATGGAATAGAGTATCAGTGATCTGAGTGAGCTGGCAAAGGAGACAGAAAAATGAAGTGGTTCTAAAAATTACTTTATTTTTTCTTTCATTGCAGACTATAATAGGGCTGCTCTCTCCTTGGTCTGGAAGGGGCAAAACACAGCTAAAAGAGTCTCCTCTGTCTCCCTGAAGCGTGGTATCTTCAGGATGCTGACAGCATATGCTGCAGTCCCTCAAGTGTGCAAGACTGAGCTGTGCTGGCCCTTCTTCAAATCCTGGAGCAGCTCTGAAAGTGACACCCTGCCACCAATGCCTGCTGGTGCTAGTGGAGCTGGAGCGGTTTACCTGTGAGAAGGTGGAGACAAGGGGAACACCTTCAGTCCTCCAAAGGTGGTGAGCCACTTGGATTTATGAGCTTACTGGAGATCAAAAGTCTATTTTCACAGAGATCTCTGGTTAAACTTTCAGTGGATAAAAAAGGAGCTAGAATTTAAAAGTGACTGAGCCCTCCCAGATGATTTCCAGGTATCCTTGCAAGGGAGAGCTTCAGGGTCTTGCTGTTTGGCTGTCAGGGACTGAGGGGGAGGCATATCTATATGTTTGTGTGTCTGTTTTATGTCTATACACACGTGTGTGTGTGTGCATATGGCCAGGAGAGATGCCATGGAGGCTCCAAGCTCCTTCTGTGTGCTCCAGCCAGGCTGGCTGAGGCAGGCAGCATGGGGCTGGGGATGCCAGGCTGTGGACCCTGGCAGTGTCCCCTCCTCGGGACACTTCAGCTAAAGCCTCTGTGGGCGCAGTCACTCTTGGGCAGTGCTCGTTCTGCAGCGCTGCTCTAATGAAGTTCATGGTCACTAACCCTTGTGGGGTTCAGCTGTAGTTGGCCTTGCTCAGATAAATAGCAGGAAGCAGCTTCTGCTTTGGAGAGCCTGAAGATGATAGGGAGCATCACCCCCTGGTCACACTGCTGCAGCTGAGCCTGTTTGCCCATCTCCCCACCCTGAGTAGTGCTGAGTGTGTGGAGGAGCCCCCTTTAATATACCACAAGTAATTTTGACCCTTGGAACAATTTCTGGGTACCTGGTAATGGTCTGTCTTCTTGCAGCAAAGCAAGCTGGGGAAGGTACCCTTCACTCCCCAGCTTTAAAGTCAAGTCTATTTTTTTTTTTTCCCTCTGACATAAGGATAAAATCACAGAACAGAATGCAATAGCTTTTCTTGTTTGGAATTTTATAATGCTGTGTATTTTGGCTGGTGCAAAAGTTACATTTGCTGGATGTTGCTCCTGCATGCTTCGCCAACCGTGATAGGACCTACAATGGCACATCTTAGTCTAATTAGTTTAAGCACAAACTGTTGTTATTTCTAACTAAAAACATGCTATTAAGAGCTATCAAACTTAGAAAGAAATTATTAAAACATTAGATGAAAAACATTATAATAGGCTGAACCTCTCACCTGGGAAGCGGTACACAATGCAAATCAATAGAAATGCATTTCTTTACCGCTTTATTGACCCACAAGCACGCAGCTTGTGAGAGTCCTTCAGGATCCTCCCCCTTCACAACTCTTAGTTCCAAATACCACTAAAGGAACATTTTTTTTCTTCAAGGTAATTGCATAACTTCTGTTTCACACTCAAAAAACACCCGAGCAAGTCAATAGACCACAGAGCATGTTTAGATATCTCTTACCCTTCGCTAATGATGTTCAGTAGATCAATCAGGGAGAGAGAGTAATTTCTTTTTTTTTTTTCCCTTATAGAGGATCTTGATCTTTGTCTGAGGGGAATGACCTTGACTTGGTAATGCAGCTAAACTGGGAAAGCTGTTTTGCTATTCAAACTGAATTCACACTAGCTAAATAAATAGAAGTAAAAAGAACAAGTCTTCTCCGTTAAATAAATGTAAGATATTAAGACCTGGCTTTGTAATGATTATAGTCTAATACACAGCCTGCTGAGAGGCGGTGGTTTTTTCTTTTTTGCCCGTGTCTCTAACCTTGAATGTTCCATTCATCTCTGTGGAAATGCTTTCTTTTTGCTGTACATTTTGTGCACACAAAGAACAATTTAAAACTTACATGGCATGGTCAATCAGAGATACCTAACTGGCTCTTTAGAAAACATGAATTGTGCCTTTTTTTTTATTTTTTTCTTTTTTAATACGAACACAAAACAAGTCAGTGGCACCACATTAATCATTCAAGCCGATTGGAAAGCCTCCAAGCACCAGCTGAGTTTAAAATAAAAAAAAACAAAACCAAACACAAACCCAAACAAAACCACCACACACTTTGATAAGAACCGACTGGGAATGAGATTCCACCCCTACCCCCCACCCCACTAAGTTTCAAAAAGAACAACAAAAAAACAATTTGAAGAATTGGCAAGAAAACAAATTGAACTATCATGGCAGGTTGTAAGGGCCATGCTTAGGCTCTGGAGAAATGATTCATAAATATTCATTAGCCTGGGGAAACATGAAAAACAGGATTAGACTTATTCATGGGAGTTCATCTTTTGGGTCAATGCTAGGGTAAGAGAGCCAAGACAGGCAAATTGCAGTTTTATAACGTATTTCCTGGGATAGACAAGATCTGCAGTCCCCTCTCTCTTAAAAACAAAAGAAAACCTCAAAAAAACAACAAAAAAGCATTTTCATTTTTTTATACAGCAGAGATGCTGTCTCAGCTCAGGCCTGCCTGCCCCGATGGGTGATGCTCACCCTGTGTCCCCAGGCACTGTGCCATGGCACAGCAATGGTTCTGGCTGTTTGTCCCCAGGGGCTGTGTGTGGCAGGTCCCCAGGGATGGGTGCTGGCCTGTCCCCACAGTCTGTGGCACTGCTCCTGTGCTGCTTTTGCCCCTTCTGCAGTTGTCTTGGCCCATTCACCCCCAGGACGCATGAGGATCCCCTGTACCCCTTGGCACTTGGTGCTGAGAGCTGCATCCCGGCAGCCCTTTGCTGATGGGGACTTAGTGCCTGTAGCACAATGTAGCCCTGTACAGCAATGGGGGTTTCACTGTAGGAAATTAGCCTATAGTTTTGAACCCAGCAGGCTTTCTTCTGAAGGCCTTCCACACAAAGTTGGTACACAGCAGAGAGCTCATGAGCTCCAAAGGCAGATAGGATGGGAAGAGTCCTTGGTGCTTCCAGGGACCATCCCCAACTTACCAGGGATAAAGAAAAGGACTGTGACCTCTGGCAAGGTGTCCAGGAGCATGAAGACATCTGTCTCCTACTCACTACAGACTGAGAGGAAGAGAAGTGGGTGTCAGGGAAATGTAGCCAGGTCTAGATGACAACTCAGTATTACAGGACTTGGAGTTGCTGCCTTCCTCTGCTTCCCGGGGAAAGGCTGTTGTTCCTCTGTTTGCTCCTGCATCCCTTGGTTGCCTGTTTAGAAGGTGAAATTGTTATTGTGTAATTTCTTAGTGTGATTGCTGTCCTCTGCTGGGATGGATGGCTCTGTGCTGCCATGAGACACAGAGTGGTATTTGCAGCAGAATTGTGGAACCTGTGAGTGAGCCCCTTGTGCTCATATTAAAGGAAAAATACAGCATAAGAATATGCAACATGCATTAGGAAATATAGCCGATTGATGACAACAAGAACTAACCGCAAAATCAGATTTCCACTTACCCACCTTCTGCAGCGCACAAGTTAATAGTGCTCCGATGCCACTAAAGTGAGTGGTTAAGTGATTTTAGTGAGTTATCCATCCTCAGTTCAGGACAGATACATTGTTTGTGATTCCTACACTTGCACAAAGAGTTAGGATCCTCAAAATCTGCTAGCTGGGAGAAGGTGTAGGAGCCTCACTGCCGTGGCATGTGTGTGCTAGGACTGGGAAATGCAGTACACTTTGCAAACTGTGTGCTGGGAAGTATTTCCAAAGAGTCTTGCCAGAAATGACACAGGTTTTGTAGACAAACTGAGCAAGGATTAAACTGAATTTAGGAAAACAATAGCTGTAAATATTTTCTGCTTTGATTTAAGCAACAAAATCACAGAAGTAAATTAGTTAGGCTGCAGGATCCAGCTGTTAAATACCAGCTTTCCCAGCACCAGGGGGAAACACTTTGCCCGATGGTAACGGGGATACTGTAATATTGCCTTGTATTTTTGTCTCTGGTATATCTGCAGAGTTGTTCCCTCCATTTTTTCAGTTACTACTGTTCTCTCTGGTGCCTTTTAATACGCCAGAGCAACTCCTAGCGGAAGCACCAGGGGCTAAGGGGAAATTGGGCTTTCTCTGCCCGAGCCTTTCTGTGCAGGGTTTTCTGCTTGCTGATTATTATCTTGAACAAGCAGAATCCTGGCAGAGGATGGCAGGGGGGAAGAGGTGTTCGTGTTACTTGAGCTTTTGTACCTTCCCCGGGTTGTTTTCCTCTGCTAACTGAGTTACAAAGGTACAATCGTGGTACCTTAATACTCTTGCTCTGGAGCAAGGGATTTCCAGCTCTCCAAGGTGGATGTCACTGAAGAACTCTGAGCTTGACGAAGCGGGACAGCCGAGGCTGCGGGACAGGATGCGCTTACACTACAACTTCTCTCCATTTTGATTAAATCTCCTCATGTGCTGAGGATAACTTGCTGTAAGGGGTAACGAGCCCACATCAAGGCACGACCGATTGCTCTTTTATTATAAAGAGAACTTACTTAAAACACTCCTCTGCATGGGGTGACCCTAGGTCTGCCTTTTATCCCAGCCCAGGTGTCCCACAGCTGTTTGAGTATGAGAGCTGTGGAAGCAGCATCCTGACTCAGCCTGATGGGCAGCTGCTGGCTTTTGAAGGGCACATTGCTGCTGTTTTCTCCTCCTGCCCGCTCAGGCATTTCAGGCAGTACCAGCTACAAGCAGGGAGTCTGGGGCCCCGTCCCTCCCGGCTCTGCCCTCGCTCCAGTCTCTTGCTGTTTTCTTTTTCTTGCCCTGCATTGATACTTCCTTCACACTTCTGCTAGTCCTCCATCACCAGCAGCCAGGGCATTGCAGCTGTCTATATTTTAACTTAAAGTGAGTGGCATCTTTTCTCCTGGCAACAGGCTGCCTTGCTTTCTTCCCCTCTCCTTCGATAAAAAGTGACAAGTGCTCCTTCACAGAGCAGCGCAATCAAAGGCGCCGCTCAAAGAGAGCTGACAGTAAGTTGTGCGCTGGCTGCGAGCTGTTTTACCGCGGGACCGCTTAAATAGAGTTCACATCCTTCCCATCTCTCTCCCTCCTGTGACAGTGCCTAGCACCCTTCTTGATGATATCAGAGCTTATCACAGTGTGGCTTATCTGAATAATCAGCTCCGGGGTTTCTAAACCATCTCAGGGGGGTTTCTGAGGTTGTGCATAGCTTTCCAAAATGTGGTACAATGCAGCCAAGAGCCGTGCCAGAGGGCTTCGCTCCCCGCTCTGCCCCTCAGTGCCCTGCTAATGGCTGGGTCAATACATAAGGAGCTTTTCTAACCATCTCGGGATGCACTGATGTGTGTCTTTAGCACTGGTTCAGGCAATCACAGATGCTCTTTGGAGGGAGGATCACATCTTACTGAGTGCCAGTGCTGCCTAGCAGCAAGGGAGCCTGTCAGCAGCGCTGCAAATCAATAACATCTCTAGTTCTCCAGATTCCCTGGAGCTAGGGAGTTTACTTCTTCCTTGTTTTCTTCTTCAGCAGTCTTCCTCAGCGCTGATGGGCATCTATTGCCCGCTGCCTCTGTATTTGCCGCTTCCTTTGCCAAGTATTTGCCAAGCCTATGTTGGAAGCACCTTGATTGAAACCACTATCATTACTGGTAGCAAGCTGACGGTGAGCATCTGTGTTACCCAGCGTAGCTCCGCTCTCAAAGGGAGCATTTGTCAGGCTTCTTTTGGTTTGTAATGGCTGATTTTCCCCGATTCAGCAGACATCAGTGTAAACACTGATGCTGGATATGGCTGTTCCCTTCCGCTCGCCACTGTGGATATGGGGAGGGCAGAGTCAGCATGAGATGTTAAACACATGTTTAAATCCCACACAGGGCAAGGCTGCTTTCCCTAACTCAGTCTTGCCATTAGGAAGGGGAATGACAGCCAAGTCCATGTGTGCTGGGACAAACCCACTGCTGCTGTGGGGATGTCACTGGGAGGGCTCAGCGCTATCACTGCCAAAGCAATTGACAGGTGGAGGTTTCAGAGAAGGCCCTTTGCCTCATGCTTAAATCTGATTTTTCCTAAATCCACTATATTTAGTTTTAATTTGTTTGAACCGAGTGCATTTTAAGAAATTTTGAGCTCAAAAGAAGTTACCAAGCCTTCCAGTCTGGCCTGCTTTATATCACTGGCCATCTCATTTTGGCCTGTTTTCCTAGAGATGATGCCAGTAATATGCACTGAACTGCAGTATATTACAGGAAGGCATCATTCTTAATCTTTCTTTATTTTGCCCTTTGGGTGTTTTTGAGGGTTTGGGGATTTTTTTGTTTTGTTTTGGGTTTTTTTGTTTGTTTTTGGTTTTTGGAGTTTTTTTTGGTCTTAGTTGTATCTACAGTGTGTTTCAGTGAGTTATCATTTTCACTGTTAAATATGTGTTCTCTCCTAACTTAAATGAATGTGGCTTTAACTTACACATTAGGAAGTTCAGAAAAATACTTTGCAAGGATTCTCCTGCTGCCGCTGTGTTAATGAAACTGAAACTCTCTTCCTTGCAGTGGTCTGTGTAAGATAGCTGGACGTTTTACATTTCATAATTAGTTTCTGGATGATTATCTATTAATATTTTTTGCGCTTGATTCCATGCCAATGCCTGCTTTTGGCCAAGGTCTCTTGGCTGTCTTATTTTGCATATTTGGATTAAGCCGCTGAAGAAAACACAACTTGTGCTGAAATCAGGGTGACTGCATTTGCGAAGCAGAGCTGGGTAGCAATTTGGGAACTTCAATAATTAGTCATTCATTTCCAGAATTCTGCTTTATATGGCACATAAATGTGATCTAACCTTTAGGAATCCTCTGCAGCTCTGACACCTCATATCAAACTTACACTTTGCAACAGGATGGAGAATGTATAATTTATGAGGTAGTGAAGTATCTTTAATTAAACCCGTATTTTCTAAATTTTGACTTAATTTAATTTTAATCTAACAGAAAGAAGCAATCCAAGTCCAGGCGAGGTTTTCCTTAAATACCATCCTTGTTATCTGGGAGGCTTTGAATCAAGTAAGATAGATGATTTTAATTTCCATGTTCTTGGTGTAACACTTGGGGTCAATGTTTGCATACTTATCATAGGCAGTTTACCATTGACAACCACTGTAATTGTTCAACTTTTCCTTGGTGAAGATCTGATTGACTATTATGCACTGTATTTATTATGTCTCACACTAAAATATAGATGATTGATTATTCCATTATTCTATTGACCAAGGCTGTAACAAGGTGTGACAAATATGTGACATTACAGTCCATAACCAACTGAGGAAGGTGGTGCAGTCAGGTAGGAGAATTTTAATGTGTGTGACTCTGGAAAGCTTTAGCAAACTTTCAGGACACTGTACTTAAAAGACTTTATCTGAATGAATGGTCTTCATTTGTGCTTGGTACTTTCTAAGGATGAAAAAAAAAAAAAAAAAAAAAAGACAACAAGCCCTGATCTGAAAAGCTTAGAACATGATTGAGAGCCCACTGGAGCCAAGGGAAATTCTTCCAGTGACTTGCTGGGCTTTGGCAGGGTCCTGAGGGTAATCTCTCTGTTTACTTCACTGAGAGTGGTGTCAGCCCCTGAAAAAATCACTGTTTGTTAACTGCATTAAAATGTGCAGGGAAAAAAGTATCTTCTGTCACTGATGTAGCACATTAATGTGAATTATGTGCACATATGAAGGGGACTTAGAGTTGGAAAGAGAAAAATCCTGTATTTTAAAGCTCTTTATCTGCAGCTTGGTATTTGAAATGCATAATTTAATTATCTTTGAACTCCTTTGTTCCTCCTTAAAATAAATCATGTTTAATTTTCCTTTTAAATATCATGCATTGATGGACACAGCACTGGGGATCATGGTAACAAAATGGTGTTGAACCAGCTACTGGAAATTAGTAGTAATAAACAATGCATTTGCTACCAGTCTGTCATATTAATTAGTCTTCAGAATGTGGCAGTGCTTTTCATTTGTGTTTAACATTGCCAGAGCTTACTGCCAATTAAATACAATGTTGTTATCAAATCAGCTCGCACGTGATTACATTGGATTAATGTGGTTATTTTCTTTGATCCACTATAATTAAAAATCACAGTTGTGATTTTAAACACGTGTAAAAATATAATCAGTTTGCATACACAGCTGCCTTTTTCTTCTAATTTACTTTATTAACATTCACCTCTAATAACAATTGTGGAAGTCCTGGGCCCTGTTTTGCAGCTCAGAGGAGACAATGTCATTTTGCAAGAGCTGGAAGAAGCCCCTCATGTGCCTGTGTGCCCCCCTTGCCCTCTGCCCAGCCTCGAAGGGTGAGGTTTTCCAGTGAGATCTATGGCAGAGCAGTCCCCAAATCCTCATCAGCTTTGAGCTGAAAGAAAATACCTTAAAATTCAATACTGTTTCCCTTGAAGCCTGATGGTTCAGTCTAACTAGCCACTTGTGCTGTGCTTAATTCCCAGGGAGGCTTTAATCGCTGGGAGCAGTGCAGCAGGCTGTGCTGTGCAGCCGCCTTGTCCCCACAGGACCGTCACCCCAGCAGTTGTGCCGTCAAGAGGCATATGGAGACATGGGTTCATGTAAAATGGGCAACTGCAACCTGCTGAGAGGATGCCAATGCCAGCACGCTGTTCCCAAAATATCCAGCCTACCCAGCCCTGATTTTTCAGGCTTTGGCTTTTCACTGAGTGGGAGCTCTTCTTTTGGGACATGCTACCCAGCAGGGGTAAGGAACAGGCTAAATGCCACCGCCCAAAGCAGAAGGATGTTGTTTCCTATCACTACCCACCTCTCTGCTGCTGACAGAGGGGACCCAGACAGCAGAAAGGATGGAGGAGGCTGCTCTTCTGCTGGAGCAGATAGAAGTAATTAGTCAAATCACTGCGGCACAGAGAGCGACTCTGGCCCATCTCCCATCAGGCAGCAAATGACTCATTGCATAACAACTTCAGTAAAGGAGTATTTTTTTCATCTTCTTCCTGTTCCATGTTGTGCAGAGAAACAAAGAGCTAAATTTTCCAAAAAGCCACCAAGGCTCTTGTTTGGGAGCTCCACCTCCCAGATCTCCTAAGGCCACTGAGAAACTCACCACCTGAATAAATGTCATCAGCTGTCACCCTAGTAGGGATGGAGACCAAAAGCATTGCTGCCTTTTCAAGTGGCACAGACACAGCAACCTGTTGTTACTCACCAGCTTGACAGACCCATGTGTGTACCAAGAGGTGCTGGATCCTGCAGGAATAAGGCAGTCCTGGATGCTCACCAACCTCTGACCACCCAACCCCTTGTATCCCCCAATGTCCATGCCAGCCGTCGGGTAGCACACAGCAAGGACATCACCTCTGTGCAACACCACCCCCCCCCCAAGCACTGCTGGCTGAAAGAGCATTTTCCCAACAAGGAGAAACAAATAGAAAAGTGTAATCACAGTTTCTGCATCACTTCCAGGTGAGTGATGAGTAGTGAGCACTGTGTTAGCAGAAAGTTGGCCAGTTCTGCTGAGTTTTGCCCACTGCTCTACTTCATCAGATGCCATTGCACAGGTCTTCTGCACTACAGGAAGCAGAGATAGCCTGTCCCTCCGTGTGTCCTTCCTCACCAGTTCACAAAGCAGATGATAAATAACTAATCAAAGAATTAAGCTGGAATGAGTGGAAGTTAGCAAAACATGAGCCATGCCTTGCTGGCCCTTCGGTAAGTAATGCGTAGAGTTCTGCTGAGGTAGGACTCTTCGTGCACATAATAAGTAATGTTCCAGCGAGATGAAACCTCAGGCTCCTGATTCAGCTGATATTTCTGGCAAATTGTTGACCTATTGCAGTTTATTCAGGATTTTTCTAGTCTTGGTAGAGCAGCTCTAACAGCGACAGATTTGTCATGCTGTTTCTAACAAATATGCAGCTTTTGTAACTCTGAAAGTTCTAATAACTTGAAGCACCCCAGATAATAATTGCCTCTGTGCTCCGCAGTAGCACTCCGTGTTTATAGGCAAGTAAAAGAATTAATTAAATATTAATTAATAGGATTTAATATAGCTGGTGCCAGCTTGTGTCATAGAATAACTCATAGGGACAGTTTTAATTTCACCTGGCATATGTATATTGATGATTTCTCTCCTGGGCTGGAACTGGAGGACTGTGCGGCTGCACCATGGACAGGGAGAAGGGCAGCCCAGCTAATGAAAGGTGGCTGTGGGGAGAGGGTTCAGCAGAGCCACTGGTCACCTGGAAAAGATGTAGAGGCAAGTAGGAAAATGACCCTTATTTCTGTTCACCTTGGGAAGGAACAAACGCAGAAGCTCTCTCCTTGCCTGGCTTTGATACAGTGGGCTTGATGGAGAAAATACTGCTCTTTTAAAACAGTTTTTTCCCTGCTTTGTTGTAGCACAAGCAAAATTTTAGTCCAATTTTGGATCTTTTAAAATTTGGAGGAATTTTTGGCGAGCCTGTGAAGATAACAAAACGTAAGGGCATGCTTATGTCGGTTCAAAGAGAAGATGTGTCAAATGGAGTGACAAAACCAAATGGTAGCTTGTGCTTTACTGCCCATTAAACCCAGCAAGAGGCTGTGATCAAGCCTCTTCTCTGAGTGTTGCTAAAAGGCTTTTATTAGCAGAGAGATGCAGCCCGTGGGGACCTGTCATACTGATGTTTCCCTGACAGGGGTCAGAGATCAGACAAACTACTACAATGTTGTACATCCAAGTTGTCTTTCAATATCCCTTGGCCTCACATTTCATGTCACGTGAAGGATTTTCTACAATATACTTGTGATTTAGGTGAATCTCGGGCTGGAGCTTGTACAAGCCCATAGGTGTGCACCTGCAGTTGCTCTTTTGATCATTTAGGGGAGGGGGGGGGGGCTTGTGATTGCAGTNAGTGTGATTGCAGTCCAGAGGCCAGGGAGTGCATGGCTCACTCATGCCTGCCATGGGGTGGATCTCCAGGGCAGCCCAGCCTGCATGGGTGAGGATGCTCTCAGACAGCTGAGGTCTTGGGAATTGTTAATGAATCCAACTGCTCTGCCAGCAAACTACCCTGGGTCCCCCACTGGCTGTGTAATTAAAATGGGGACTGTATGGGTGTGAAGTTAATGCTGTATGCATAATATATCTGTCCCAAGGTAAGCCTTCACATCTGTTCTCTGTAAAACTCTAAGTGTGGGATATAATTAAGCGAGTGAGGAATAGTGTGGAGCAGAACGCAGCATTGTCCACCAGCAGCTCCAACCGCCTCTTGTGGCACCAGCGCTGTGAGTCTAACCAGCCAGAGTTAGAGCTGGCATAAAAACAGGCTGGGGACACAGGTGGTTAAAAACATCCGAGGGTTTGGCTTTTGTTTTTTCTTTCCCCTCCTTTATTCTGTCATTGAGTACAAGGAGAAACTTCAGTCTGTAAATGCCACTGGTTCTCCATTTCACACTGACGTTCCCGGAGACAGCAGAACTGCCTGTAAAGTGTCTGTCACCTGATGAAAATTGGGAAAAAAAAAATATCTTCCAGGTTTCTGCACAGCCTTGTCACTTGTAAATAAGCTGTCACTTAACCCTTGCCTGCCCTTCTCCTCCTGCTGCTAGAGTTGAAGAAGGTGAAGGGTTTGTTTCAAGAGCACTGCTCTGCTGGGTGGGGGCAGTTCTGGGAGAGCTGTTGCTGAAAAAGAAAAGAGAGGGGAAAAATACTTTTCCTGGCATCTTAGGAACATGTCCGGAAGAGCTTTTATGTTGGAGAGGCAGGAAGGCTCACCCAACAGCTTTGCAGCAAAACGCACAGCTACCAACCCAGGCTTTTCTTCCCACCTCACCTATTTTTGTTTAGGTTTTTGTTTTTTGGTTAAATGTCAGTTTGCTTGTCAGCCTCCGGCTGGGGTTTTGATGTTATTTCCTCATGTCTTTAAGCAGGATCCCTTTGCCGAAGAAGAAGAGAAATGCCACAGCGTGACAGATCCTCCTTCCTGGTTGGGGCTGTGTGTGTGAGACAGGGCTCTGGCTGCAGCCAGGCGTGCAGGGGCTGGACAGACAGACAGACAGCACAGCTTCTGGTGGAGAGCAACGGTGTCAAGGCAACTGCCAGGCCTGAAAACAGCAGCCAGCAGATTTAAAAGTAAAATGCGCCAAGGAATGCCTGCACACAGGAGTTTCTCCTGGGGCAAGGGCTGCCCTGTCAGGTGGAGCAGGAGGATGCCCTGCATCACTCCTCTTGCTCCCCATCACACCTGAGCACCGGCTCCTCGGCTCCTGGTGTGACCGGGCTTCTCATGAGTCGATAGCACATGTCTATAGATAGTGCAGGAGTTTTATCCATTTACACATGATGTTATTTACAAATACAAACACACACTTTCACTGTATAAAACCCTGCAGCGCTACAGGTAGCAATATTATTCCTTTTCTCCTACAATTTAGGCAATCTTTGGTGATGGGTTGCTGATTTTCTGCACTATTTGTGCCAGCCCAGCCTCAAACAGCCCCATTAGAACCATAGAATGGTTAGAGTTGGGAGGGACCTTAAAAATTATCATGTTCCACCCCTCCCGAAATGGGCAGGGACACCTCGCACTAGACCAGGTTCCTCAAAGTCCCATCCAGCCTGGCCTTGAACTCTTTCAGGGATAATTGTAGCAGCTTTTCCTGCTGATGGTCCCAGAGAGAAATGTAAAATGCTGTGTGTATATGTGTGTGTTAGTGTGTACATTTGCATACACTTGTGTGTGTGTGTATATATAGTGTCTAGCATTGTTACAGGAAATTATCTACATCTTTTCACATTTGTATCTGCCAGGCAATAAGCAAGTATTATTCAAACAGAGATGCTCAAATGAAAGCAGTTGGAGAATAAAGTTTTCATTATGAGGCTGCCAAGTTTTTCGAGCGATCTCTTCAGTGTACCTCAGGCCTGCCCAGGGGCTGCAATCAAAATGCCATAAACTTGCTTCTCTGTTTTTACTTATTTATTTTTTCATTCATATGAACAAACAGGTATACATAAATATATATGAATATATGTGTATTTGTATGTGCATATATATATGCGCTGATTACATATAAAGGGCTTTTAAAAGACCTTTAAAAAACATATATTCAAAGTATATATAAAAATTATAATAGACATTTGCATAATGAATAGCATATAATATCGTAATGCAGAGTATATTATACAATGTGCATTATAATATGCATGTAATTTAACGTTATATGTGAATTTATTAATTATATTAACTTCATATAGTATATGCATATTCATATAAATATACATATAGATGTGCATATCCATATATATACTCTTAAAAGACCTTAAATATATGCATATACATAATATATATGTATATATGTATATCTAGGAAGGTCTTATATGTATATATACTTGTATGTGTGTGTATGAAGGTTTTTTAAAAGATTTTTATAGATACAGATAAACCAGTGTCTATACATAAGTATATAAATATACATATATACACACATTTTAAACATTTTTTTAAAAAATGTCTTTTTTAGCTATGTAAAGACCTTTATATATAAATACCTGAGAGCTATTTTTACTATTTTTATCTCTATATATCATTATCTATACCCGTATCTGTGTAATAGACATGTTTTTCTGGGCAGGCTGTGGCCCTGCCACCTGGCTCAGCTGGGCTCAGCAGTGGCTGCGACCCCTGCCCAGAAGGTCTGGGGAGTTCCGTGGCACAGTGGGCTGTGCAGGGCCTGTGCTGCTGCCCCTCCTGTCCAGCAAATCGTGACCAAGTGCCTGCAGGATCTTGGGCTGAGCTTGTGCCTTATCGTTTGTGACTCTGTCCCTTTGTGCCACTCTCTAGGGAAAGGCTGGGCTTTCCATTTCCCGCCTATCCTCAGCTTTTCCAGGTGTCTGTCTGTGTTTAGACCTGATAAACATGAAGTGTGCTGAATCTTATCCTATGGGAGATACACAGGTGTGTGCACACACACACAGAGGGATCCCTGTCTTGAAACTTCTAATTTTCCTTTTTCTTGTTTTACCCACAATTGTTGCATCAACCTAATCAAAAAGTCCCTGCAGAGAGTGACTGAGAGCAGCGTAGAGCCAGAGCCTTGCTCCAGGGCCAGCAGTGATGACAAGGTCTTTAGAGAAGAGACCAAGGGATGGAAAGGGATGCTTTGCTTCTCGCCTGCTGGATTTGACTAGAAACTCTCTGTTTACTGTTTATAGCACAGCTACTTAATAGTGGTTTGCTTATGATCTGCAGCCTGGCTTATGCCAGGAGAGGTTTGGGATTCAGTGTTCCCTTCCCTTCTGGTTACAGGGCTCGGGGGGGGGGTGTCTCATGAGTGCTGTTGGAGAAGCCTGAGCCTGCGGGCAGTACCTGGAAAACTCGGTTTAGCTGGGACACAAACATCTGTGCAGACTTAAGGCAGTGCGATGTTTATGCCTGTGTGCAGTAGGCTAAAGTTGTTGTAGTTTGGGCTAGGTTTTTTCTTTCTCTCTCTTTTTTTTTTTTTTTTTTTTTTTTTTGTTTTTTACATCTCTGCTTGAAATTTATAAAGTGCTTGATCACCCAAGGAGCTCTGCAACTCCACCATCTGCATCATCACAAGGCGAGCAGGCAGGGACAGGCCACCTGCTTCAGCTCTGGAAGACGACTCTCAGTTTAAGGGGAAAAAAACTTTTAGGAACGAGCTGAAGGCAGAATTAAATGAAAAATGGCTTCTCAGAAAGGACACCAAGAATTAGCAGAGTTGAAGTGGCACGAAGAAAGAAGACCTGGCAAAAAGAAGAGTGACATACCAAAAAGCACGCCTAGGTAAGACTATTAAAATGTACAACTTCCTCAAAGTGGGAGAAATGCCTGGCTTTTGGATAAGGAGGAATATCTGGAGTATGGGCCAAACTGCAACATCATTTACCAATCAAGATTAACCTGAAATCCCTAACTGATCTTGCAGATAAAGGAAAGCCACCAGTTCTTCTTGTCTGGGATTTCAGTGAACCTTAGTGCTCTGAATATCTAACATAAGTCATGCTGGAGAACATGGAGATTAACTGAATACCTCATAAATGGGTGGGGAACTGGCTCATAGGGCCCCATAGTTATAAAAGGAGAGGCTTATCAAGGGCTGGGCTGAAGCTTCCTTTGATCACTATCTACCTTCATTAAGGATCCCACAGAGGAACGTTGATGTTTGCTGGTGGTACCTGGTCAGGAGGGTGGCACAAATTCACAAGGAGCTTCAGGACATTTTAGTGAAAGGACCTGGAAGATTGTTGGCACACAGGAGATCGAAACCAGCTGCTGAGCATGATAGGGGGCACCCTATTGTACCCCAAAAGCCTGATGGCATGAGGGAGCACACTCAGCTCATCCCACTTGGTGTGCTGTCCTATGGCCATGTCCCCCAGGGCTCTGGTCTTCCTCATGCCAGGAGGCAGCTGGAGCTGCGTGTTGGATGCCATCAGAGTTATGATAAAATTGAGCAGTGCTGGGGCTATCCATCAGTGGACAACTATTACCTGTGCAGGGTACACCCATTTGTACCTTGTAAATGTTCACCTGGTGCTCCAGAGCCTCCTGGGGAAATGCATGTAGGAAGGGACACACACGAGACTAAACTGCCTGATAGGAACATTGCTCCTGGGACAAGCATGTGCTGCTCAGCCCTAAATGGTGTCTAGGGAAAAGCAGTGGTGCTAGTGGCATCACGCCTGGCTCAACACCCCCCAACCACAGCTACCAGGGAAACCCGTCACAGCTGCACTCTGGGGTTTTTCTGTTACGCTTCTCCTTGCTGTCACCCATCTCTCTGCATGCCTGATTTCTGACTAATGTAAATACCCATCCCCTTCCTCAGCATAATGAATACTAATTCCTTAATATGTGTTATTTTCTACTGTTTCTTCATTTCCCTGCTATCCATCTTAAGAGCACCAACAATTGCTATCACCATTTGTCTGCTGTGTGTATATAATTAGAACAGTTGGCTCAGGTAATTACTTTTTTGCTTCCTTCAGTTCCTTATGTGCTTTGCACTACTCTGCCTTATTGGGGTTTTTCTTCATTTCAGGCTCTTTGGAAGAGGTTTTCAAAGCAAGGTGCATGGCTTTTAACTCTGCCGCCCATTGAATTGGAGGCCACCAGATGCTAAACCCTCTAAAACCTCTGAGTTTGCTAAAAAAATCGTGAGCTGCCAACTCTCTCACATTCTCCATTTCTTATCCTTGAGGCTCTCTACATGGAAGTTGGTAAATGATATTTCTGTAAGCGAATTGCCTGGTTGAGAAAATTGCCCAGCTGGTTTTGCTCCCCCCAGGGCTGCCAAGCATCTGGCACTGCTGGTGCTCAGCTCATTCCCGGTGTGCCCAGGGAAGGGAGGAGCAGGAGCTGGATCTGACCACCTCCTCGCCTTCTGCAGACGTCCTATGTACATGGAAATTGGTGGCCATCAGTGGGACATGAAGTCATCCTCACTCCAGCAGCAGGGAGGGAAAACTCAGCAGTTGAGGAATTCAGGCAGAGACACAAAGCAAAGCCAGATCGGATACCCAAGACATCCCCGATCTTCTCAGCCAACATGTCAGAGTTTGTCCTGAAAGATTTCCTTTCACAGGTAAGTATCTGCTTAATTACAGCTATTGCAAAAACCATTAATAGCTGATGAACACACCAGTATATTTTAATTGAATATATTGAGCATGCTGAACAAACCCACAGATCTTGACCTTTCACTTACATGAAATATTAGGACAAGCTTTTCTGCATTCCGATCCCAGAGAAAGCTTGGAGGGGACCACCCATTGCTGTTAATGGGAGCCACCCCTGTTAAACCCTTTCATGTCAGCTCAATAATGGGCTGTTAGTGTCCAATTATTTTAATTTCATACAGTCATTGTTCATGTTGGAGGGGGGAAAAGGTTGGACGAATGGCCTGGCTAAAGCAGAGTGCTCCAGGTTGTGCTGTCTCCTCTGGTCACTCCAACCTCAGTTGTCCCTCAATAACATTTTTGTTACTGCCTTGACGGTCTTGGGTGATTTAATGCCAGTGGCTGCTGTTTGTCATTGTGATGGGACAGATCAGTGAACTAACCAGCCTCTCCTGCCCTCCAGGATCATGACAGGACAAAGCCAGATTTATTCTGGATGCCGGGAACCACTGGCCCTTTGCCTGCCTGGGCTCAGGCACTGCAGGGACGTGGGACCTACAGCCCTGACCACCCCCTGGCCCCAGCCAGCCTCTGCCTTTATCGATTTCTAAGGAGCACGAGCTTGTGATTAAAGTTTGCTTGTGCTTAGGTACTTCCCTGAATTGGCGCTTGGGTCCTTACTCCAGCAAAAACTCTCATTGATTTGTGCTGGAGCACAGGCTGAGTAAGCCCTCGGGGACTGGCTATATATTTGCAGCACGGTGCTCTTCAGACACATGACAATTTCAGGGCAATTTTGTAACATTAAAAGAGCATTACCTGGCTGTTTTAACTGTCTTTAACTGGCCATAAATAGAAACCTTGACTTGTCTACAGTGGTTTGATATTCCAAGCTAGGCAGGAACATTCAGTCCTGGCTGGCAATCCACTTTATCACCAAAAAGAAATGCTGTAGGTTAGATAAGTCAAGAGCTTACTCTTGCAAAACTTCAGCCTGTGTCTGGGTGCTGCGGTGAGGCCACATCTAATATTCAAGTGCAGGAAGAAAAAGCAATGTGCTTATTAAGGCTCATTAGTGATGGCAAAAAGATACAAAAAGACCAACACCATTTTACACTTGTAAAAATACCCCTAGCAGGTTCATATTTTTTAATCTTGAGTACAAAAGCTCCGTAACTACAGCATGGCATTACTTTCCGATGACTAGCTACCTTTTTTCTATAGCCTCTGGCATTAAAGCTCTCAGTGAAAAGACACTTTAGAGCTAGTTCAGGCAGTTCATTTTCTGTCAATCAACTCTCAGGCTGGAAGTATAAAGGCAGTAACATGACAAGATTTCTATTTTAATATCTTTACTCTTGATAAGATAATCCTAGAGGAACGGTGGTGATCAAATATTTACAGGCAGCGCTCACTGGCACAGCTTATTGTAAAATTAAATACACAAAATTATGTGGGGATAATGTTAATGTTGTGATAGGAGGACAAAAGGCAGCACGCTTAAAATGAAGGTTGACTCTTCTTAATATATCCTCCTCTGTGGCAGGGACTGGCGCTGCTGGAGCAGAGAACAGAAGAGCAGCTTTCCTTTCGCATTTGGTGACCTTTATCTGCTTTTCAATAGCTTGTTTGCTATTTAAACTTATTTGCGTATTTAATGATCTTGATTTTTCAAGTATGTAATTGTGTTTGTGTATCCTGTGTGTCTCTCTGAGATGCACTAAATGACTAACAAAGCTTTGTATTTAGTATGGAGCTACGCCCTTGCCACAATGTTAGCCCAGGTTTGATCCCAGCCCTGGTTTAGGCTCCCTGGAGGTGGTGGGGGCTGCAGAGGTGGGCAGGGGGACAGGCTGGGGTTACATGTGGCATCTTTGCCAATTCACTGTATGGATCAGAGTGAGTGGCTACCTCTGGGGAGCTCTTCCTATGCACCCTGCAGATGCACTCATGCCCCAAAACAGACAGAAGTGCCCAAATCCCTGGTTTTACAGTCCATGAGACTTGCAGCAAGTGCACTCAGGGAGAAACCTTTGTAAATTGGACTTTTCTTCTCCCTTTCTCTGTGCACCCCTGGTGTGCAGAGGTGGGACACAGGATGCCCTGAAGGCCCTGTCCCTACCCAGGCTGTTCTGGAGGAGAATTGGCAGCACTGTGATGCACCAAGGCCCCTTTGCCACCATTTTTCAATGCCACTCCACTGAGGGTCAGCCACAGCCCAGGGAAAACGAAGCACTGATTTAGGCTGAAAGGCCAGCGCTAGCTAATATGGGAAATTACTCCAGCAATCATCACTCTTTTCCTGTCACTATGGTGACAAAAGAAATGACAAAATCCCAAGTAGAAAGAGAAAGGGTGACACAAGTAAAAAGGGACAGAGCAAATGTCAGCAGCTGGGGCCAGGTCATGGGCAGAGCCAAGGAGGGGACAGGTAGAGCTCGAAAATGGCACTGGAGCCGCCCCTCACTGACAGATGCTGTTGTGTCCCAGCTGTGTGTACAGGAGTTTGCAAAGCAACATAAGTACTAAGCCCGCGTTACGCCAAGTGCCACACTCAAGGTAGCTACCACCAGCCTAAAAATAATAATCATCCTGGCTGTATAAGGCTTTGATGCCACAGCTTTAATCCTAATGTGCTCACCCTAGATTTTTGCACCTCCTGACCCAGCAGCACTTGCCACTTGTCACCCACCTTAAGGACAGGGCCTGCAACCAGCCTGGCTTCCTCCCCGTGTTTCAGCTCTGAGCATCATCAGAGGACACAGCGAAGAAGCAAAGCAACTATCACCTGTGACTGAGAAACACATGTCCAAAAGGAAGAGGAAAGCACAGGGAGATGTATCTGGGGGTAATCCAGGATGGAGAGGAGAAGCTGAAGGCAGGCCAGCGACTCCTGCTGCTTGGCCCCTTGTCTCTGCAGCTAAGTTTACCTCAAGGTCCTTCCAGAACCTAACATCTCCCAGTGAACCCAGACATGGCTGCCAGCTCCCAGATGACTAAACAGCAGGTTTGTTTGCTGCTAGAGGAGGGGAATATCTGAAGGAAACTACAAGGAAGAAACTGGGCACTGGCAGCAAAACATGCATACCCAAGGATAACTTGTCTCAGCTGGAGAAGGCGCTGGCGGGTTGGTGCCCATTCTGCAGCAAGACTCCTAGCCCTATGGTTGGGGAGGAGGTCACTAGCAGATTAAAGAGCACCCAATGACTGCCACTTTTAGTGGAGTTTTCATTTTCTTGGAGTCACCTTCTGAAAAATGAGNGGAACAGAAGAGGATGCTGGAGGGAGTGGTGGAGAACGTCTTCATCCTGAAATGCCAAGCCAAACATCCCCCCTGCCCTACCAAGTCTTCCTTTTTTTTTTTTTCCCAGAAGAAAAATTGTATTTTCCAGCCAGCTCTATTCATGAGTGATTGTGCAGAGCTCTGCTAATGGGCTATGCCAAGCTGTGGTCACCCTACAGAGCTGTTGGCAGGAGAGGTGGCAAGTTGGAGAGGACTACAAGGGAACTCGGCATGATACTTTTTGATGAGCTGATTATTCAGAAATTTCACAAGAGCTGAAATACATCACTCTGTTCTGAAACTCACAGCCCTGCCAGCACACAGGACAGCTTACATGAGCAGCAGCATTTTCTCCTTCACAGCACTGCTGGCCTGTACGTTAGGAACCAGATGCAGGAATCAGACAAGGCTTTTCAGCAGCCATTGACTGCAGTGACAGCAAGAGATGGGTAGTGGATAGGAGGACATGGAAAGCTGACACAGAAATGATTTAGGTACTTTCATGGCTGTCACTATGTGTGTATTTGGGATTGAAAGTTTTTCATTAGCTCTGTGGGTACTGGGGCATTATAATTTTTGCGGCTTTACAGTTCACATGTGAACTCACCCCCAGATCCCACACGTATTCAGGTATTTTTATTTCAGGTGGTGCTCAGGCCCCTGTCAAAAGCCAGGAGCTGANATTGCAGCCAAGAGCTTCCATCTTAGATGCTTTCCTGAGCCTGCAGCCAAGTCAGGCACCCACAGAGAGTAAACGGTCATTTTCCCCTCCCTGCAACATTAATTAAAACCAAAACACCGTATTATTTGAGCACAGGATCAAATGAGAGCCTGATACCTGGCGGATGGGGTGCATGTGTGCTGGGGGAGGATAGAAGCAGCACGGAGCCAATTTCTGAAATACTGACTTCAAGGAGCCGATGTAGCACATCCCCAGCCCATCGATCTGTCATTTCACAAGCCTCTTTGAGCTACCTGAAGTGGCAGTGGCTGTCCTGTGGAGGACAAGGGGCTGGTGCATCTGCATCTGGAGCAAGAATGATGCTGAATTGTTGAAAGGCAATTAAAAAATATCCTCATGCTGCACAGCCTTTGTAGAATACCTGCCTGCCTTAGTGCAGGCAGACTTGCTGCAGGACAATTAGCCATCTAAGCAGCCTTTCTGCACAAAGAAACATCACTATGGTCCAGATGAGCATTCACACACAGGAAAACCTAGCAGGGATGTGCAGAAGGCAGATGCTAGCGACCTTGCACAGCACAACATGGACCCACAAACAACAAAGCCGTCAGAGCCCATTCCTAATGGTTTTGTGCAGCCCCAAAAATGTACATGCTTGAGCAGATGACTGCCAGGTGGCCTTCAAATTGGACTGTACACCTGGGCTGCCTGGCACAGCAAGGACGGGGTGCATGGGCTTAGGGTGTCCCCATCAGATGTGTGCTCCCAATAACCTGGTCATTCTCCTGTCTGTGGGACTAACAATGCCCATGAAAGCTCTTCTGCAATTTCCCTTTCAAGGTAGGCAGGGGGAAGAGGACATGTGGAGTCACATCCTACTCTCAGACTTGTCTGACAAAAATCAATGAAGAGCTCAGCAGCTGAACCACAGCTGTTTGGCTAATGAAAATACAGGCACACAGGCATAGCTGCTGGAGGAGGTTCCTCTTGGAGGAACTGCTCGCTTCAGCAAAGCAAACTTTTAGTAACAAGAAAGTGTGTATAAGGACAGGGAACGAGGGTCTGAGCCATGTAACAGTGGGCACAATTAGCTCTGTCCTGTTATTAAGCCACCTCATTGGAACCATTCCACTTGCACCACATCCATCTGAGCCCCTCATGGGTGATTCTTTTTCCCTGTGGCTTCTTCTTTCGGTGGAAGAGCTGAGCACTCTGCAACATCTCCCAGTCCAAAGACAAGCTGTGGGAATGACCCCCAGTGAGGGCAAGTGATTGACGCTGGAAAGGACAAAGTAGGTTACAAAGACCATTGGTGCTTTCAGCACGGCAGATCCTCTCACTTCCAGCTACAGCATCCTGGTATGCAGCACCCCACCTGCCGAAAATTAAGTCTATAGGAAGCGTATGAATGATCCAGGCATCATCCTCAAGGCGCAGGTCTTAAAAAGGAGGGGTGTTTTCTCCGCATACTGCTGCAGGATGTCATGTACTTCATGATCTGTCTTTTCTAATCTCTCCTTATCTCTCACTCCAATCCTTTCTCATGTCCCTCATCTATTGCAAATTCCCCTTTTAAGCTGGAGCGAAGCACATAAATATTTTCATGCTGCATAAATAGGTTGTTTTGTGCATAATGCCACAGGAGGCTTTTTTTAAAAACAAGACCTTTAGTGCTGTGATAAGGGCCTCCTCATTTACACAAATGAAATCTTCCATACAGCTCAGCACTCATCTGCTCAGTAGCCCCCATGCAAAATGGTTGGCTCAGTGCCCGCTCATCACAGGCTACAGAAGTAATACAGAATATTCCATACTTAATAGGAAGCCATTGAGCATCAGGTTTGGAAATACTTTGCAAATGTAACTGATGCTCAGGTTTTCCTGTTAGCGCTTCCCCAGCAGCGTAACTGTTGTCTACCCTCTTGTGAAATCACAGCTGCTTTAAATACTAAAGTGCAAAAGGACAACCCTTTGAGTTGGCCTGTTTTTCAGCATCTTTGACCATCCTGACTACTCACCTTTTATTCTCTGTCACTTCTTGTCCCTTGACCTTCATTTCCTGTTTATTCAGCCCTTGCTCAGGGTCTAAAAAGTGCAGACACCATCAAAATGTGTCTTTTCATTTACTCTGTGTGGAAAAAGAAATACCAGTAAAATCTCTACAGTTTTTTAAAAGGACTAATGGAAGATGTTGATGGTCACATTGGGTCATGGTAAATCTTTGAATTTAACTGACTTTTCAGGAGCAATGTTTTAACGCCACCATAATAAAACCTGGAACCAGGCATCAGTGATTTTGCTGTAGTGTTTCTATTTGTATTTGACCAGCACTAGGAATTCAAAGCCAGTGGACTGAATTCCTCTGCAGTATCTAGCAGAGAGAGACTTAAGGACAATTATATGAGTTTGTACATTGAGCATTTTCATATTTCTCAGGTCAGGTTGCAACACTTTAGGACAGACTGCTTTGGAGCATTTTTATTTGTTCAGAACAGCAGTGACACTGTGCTGTCAGGCATGTAAAGTACTGCCAGGCTCTGGTTTGTACCTGATCCTGACATTCCTCAAGCCTCTGGGTAGACCCTGCACCCTACAACCCCCTTCAGCACAGCCCTTATTGAAAGACTCGGCCCGTTTTGTTTTCCATCCCAAGTTCTGGGGACAGAAAGCTTTGGTTGTCGCTTCCCTGGCAATTCAAGATTATGAGTGCTCTTTTCACACGTATCTTGCAGACTTGTTTCTTCTTTCTTCCATCTGTTGTTTGACCTTTTTTTTCAATTTTTTCTTTCTTTCTTTATTACATGTTAGCAATCGACAACTAACCTGTGGCGTGGCTCTGAACATGGCATCTCTTGCTAAGGGAGTGTTCCACATTGGTGGCTCCCACCCATGTTGTTTGTTGCTGCAAGTCAGTCTAACCCTAATGTCATTATGATGCCATTAGCAGCTTTACATGTTCATTGATTTGCAGGAGTGCTTTGTATCACAGTTAGCTCGAGAAGCAATGTGACAATGCACTANAAAAAAAAAAAAAGAAAAGGAAAGATCTTAGGAAGTGTTATATTTCTTGTTATACTGCCTTACCTGACAAAAACATAGCTTTCCATGTTTGTCTTGGCTAGTCTGTAACAAAGCCGTAGTTTTTATGAACTGTTATACTGCAAAAAGATCTAATTTTTCTACAATGTAATAGACCACATACAATAACTTAATCTCAAAAAGCACAGCATGGAGTAAACACTTTGTAATGTACTGAAACATAGAAGGTACCTGATTTCACTAGCACTTTATTTCAATTTAGGCCAAGGGACAATTGAAAAAGATCTGTTCCCAAGTAGACAATTCAGAAAAATATGAGTTACTACTCAGAGCAATATTTTGAATCAGTGCTGTTAGTTGTCTTAGCTGAAACCCAACCTTGATGATATCCAAAGGTCCAATAAATTTTTTCATGGAAGAATCCCATATTTGTAGAACACAATAAAATGGTTCAGCTGCAGCTCCAGGGCCACTGAGAACTGGAGAATTAAGTCTTTCTGAGGAGTTTTTGTGTCACGGGATGTTTTTCAAACATTTTGTTACCTGAGAAATAACAAGCATAACAGATAGTTACATATAATAGCACATTTGATCTTTGTTAGTAAGACAAAACATAAGGCTGTTTATTGCTAACGAGTTAGGTGCTCATTAGTGGGTTCCAACAGGAAACACTGACAGTGATAGGCAAAAGAAAACATTCAGTGTTAAATCCACACACAGCACATTTCAGCTCCTATTATAGCTTGTGTAATAGAGAAAGGAGAAAATCCTTGCACACAAATATTATAAAATTACGTATCAGAGCAAGAAAGAGGAACGTTTGATTATTTGCTCTTTCAATGAAGTTCACTTCCAAGTAATACTAATGCCTGCCTTTCACATTGTGCTTTTCATCCCTAACTCAAAAAGCACCCTCCAAGGGAGGTCAGGATCATTTTACAAAAACAAACATGAAGTGAAGCCACCTCTCTGATGTCCCTGAGTAAGACAGCAGTCCCCAGCTCTGTTCCTATGACTAACAGTAAACAAAGGATTAGAAAGGGCATCTTGTGTCATAAATCCGGTTTCTTACTCTTCAAATCATTTCTGCTAGAATAATCTCATGCAAGACTCTTTGGGGTGCATGATCTCTTATATAAGCTCTCGCAAATGCTCTTTCAAAGTCATTATCTCTTGTATATCCTCATCCATCCTTACCCTGTGGTGGGATTCTATCTATTGCCAAGGTACTACACACCTCTAATTTGGGACCATCACCCTGAAAATGCCCCCAGTCTCAGACAATGGAAAATGAATGAGGTATTTCTTCCCATGTCTGCTCTTGGTGCCTCTTGATGGTCCATCCTAGTAAAAGACCTGTAATAGGTGCCACGACAGATCTGGAAGTTGTTCCCGAAGCAGAGAAGTAGAAAGGTGGAGAGTCTGACAACTGCAGCTGTGAAAACTGTGTGAGAAATCCCTGCACAAACTCATAGCACAATTGTTATTGCAGTGTTAACTGGAGGCTTGCAGCAGCCCCAGGTGCTAAGACAACCTGGGCATTTGGGATTACCCCTGTGCATACCTGTCTTTTTGTGTAGAGACTGACATCCTGGCCAACAACAGAGCCTTGAGTGCGCTCAGTCCAATACAATTCCAATGTCCATCACCCCCCTCCTTTCTCAAATCACTGCTGCTGGAGAAGTTATTAATGCCTTTCCACCTACACAGCCTAGATACAGAAACTCACACAAAGGCATCTTTTAAGCTTTGAGGTCACGTTCGAGTTGCTGCTTAGAGTGTCTCTCTGGGCAGTTCTATTATGCAGGAGCTACAGCAATAGGATAACACGATACAAACCTTTGCTAATAATTGACCGTGAAGTGGGCTTTTTGCTGGGTATCTTTAGTTTTGTACCTTCAGTTCAGAGCATGTTTAGAGCTGGCTTCAATACCCAGAAAATTATTTCAGCTTATTAAACACAAAGCTGCTAGAAGAGGGCACAGCCCCTGAACTTGTTTCCTGGGGCTGTATGTTGTGTCTGCAAGTCCCCAACCGCCCACTTCTTTGTTTGATTGTCTTTTCTCCCTGAAACATATGTTTCCCCTTCTGATGGCATTTTGAGCAACAGCTTCCATTGTATGCCCTTCTTGCCTGACAGCTTGATGGCAGTCTGTAAATTACTTGGCACGTATTTTGTGAATCTGCTTGAAGGAGGGTCTGGCTGCTTAGTAATTCCATCCTTTTGCAGCTTTGGGGCAAAAGATTAGTGCCATTTTAGCACAGCTTTGGGTATAAAAGTACTTGACCNGCCCAGAACTGGACACAATACTCAAGGTGTGGCCTAACCAGTGCTGAGTACAGGGGGACAATCACCTCCCTACTTCTGCTGGTCACACTATTCTTTATGCAAGCCAGGATGCCATTGGCCTTCTTGGCCACCTGGGCACACTGCTGGCTCATGTTTAGCCTCCTGTCGACCAGCACCCCCAGGTCCTTTTCTGCCAGGCAGCTCTCCAGCCACACTTCCCCAAGCCTGTAGCGATGCATGGGGTTGTTGTGGCCCAAGTGCAGGACCCGGCACTTGGCCTCGTTGAAGACCATGCCATTAACATTGGCCCATCTATCCAGTCTATCCAAGTCCCTCTGTAGAGCTTCCCTGTCCTCAAGCAGATCGACACTCCCACCCAACTTAGTGTCATCTGCGAACTTACTAATAGTGTTTTCTATATCTATTTGAAGATCAGCATTGTCCTGTACCTTGACTATAGTATACCCTGGGACATTCATCAGTAATGCTTGGCTTTCCCCATTTTCCTCTTATACAATGTGACACACATAAAGCTTAATGATGAATCAAGAATGGATCAGCTGAAAACACTTGGTATTTGACAGATAGTCCAGGTAAGCATTCAGGCTGCTACATGTGCAAGTTAAAAGAACATCTGGCTCTGTCAGCTTTCTTTACTAACAGTAACACATTTGCTGCTTTGCCTTTATATGACACAATCTTGTCTATGTTGCTGGCCAGGATATTTCTACTGTAGCTATAATTAGAGGATCCAAACAGTGCTATATGGAATTAATGAATTCTTTACAGCTGAATTAAATGGCCACCTATAGGGAAATGGAAGTCCAGAGAATGAGGTGTGTAACTTTCAGACAGTAGTACTTACACCCCCAAAATAGAGCCCCAGAATAGTTGTTAGGGGGACATTATGTTTAGGCTGACTCCTACAAAAGAAGACAATTCAGTTATAACCGTAGCTAACTCTATTGCAGCTTTGTTTTCGTAAGAATAATGATATGCTTCAACCAGAAAAATAACCAAGCTCAGTTCTGAGGCTGCTGTGTGTTAGCACACCACATTTATATGGGGAAGCTTTTTGCCCTAAGCCTCCTAGGGTATGTATTACTGCTGTACACAGTCCCTACACCATTTCTGGCTGTTTACATCTTCTCTTGAAGAGATAATTTAACTCCTGTGCATAAACCTTCTCCCCGCTGCAAAGGTGGTGCGTCTGGATCTTTTACACTTCAAAAATACCAACAAGGGCCAGATTATGTTGGTCTATTGGATTTCTGTTGATATTAACTTTCCCTGCATTCTATTGAAATGTCAAAGAGATTACTTTATATGTACTTACCACAGAAAAAACCCTGAAGTTTGGGTGAAAAAGCATAGACTTTATGAAGTGATCCATCTTCTCTTTGCTATTTCTAACTACTTAAAGCCTAATCTCACACTGAAATGCACACTCAGAGTGCTACATTCTCTTCTTGTAACAGATTGTTATGATGTTATCCAAGGTGACCTTCATAAAACGTGTTTTCTTTGAAGCTTATATTTTACTCTCAGGTCATAAGTTTCACACAGTCAAGCAAACCATTCGCTCCTGGTTTCTAATTAATGCTTCTTGGAGGCTTCTGAGTGGGGGATATAATTAATAGCACTTAAGTCTGGAGTGCAGACAAATCTACAGCTGATTACAAGGATGTGTATTTACTTAGGGATTATATGCAAACAGCAACTAAGTGCAGCCATGTACAGCTCTTGACAATGCTCTCCAGGAAATTCCCAGGACCAGGTACCACCTTGAGTCTTATTATTATAGCATAAGCACTCAAAAAAATGCCCTTCTTATCGAGTGAGGTTCCTGCCATTGAGTGGTCCCTGCCTGTTCTACCCCTCTCCCCTGCTTTCATTCCCAGTATCAGAGTCCACAGTACGTGGTATTGTCTATGACTGCATGGTGATTCTGCTTGCCAACAGGCTGCCTACAGCAGAGGAGCATCTATTACAGAAATCACCTCTGGCCATATCTCTGTTGTCAGTGTAGCACCCACCCAGGAGACAACCTGTACTGTGGTCCATACTGTCCAGGTACAGCATCTTCTGGGGCAGACTAGCTGTCCTCTCACTGCACAGAATGTGTGCCAAATCCACTACAAGGCATAATCATTTTGTGTTTTATTCAGTGTAAAGCACCAGAAATAACAGGAGGGCTTTTCTTACAGTAAAGCAATGAAAGAAGGGTGTTGCAATCCATCTTGTCCTACTTGCCTAAATTATAGGAAAGAGATAGGATTGCTCCAGTGCTCACTCTCATGCATGCAGCAGATTGTCAGAGATGCTGGAGCAAAACCAGATGCCAACCAAATTACCAGCTTAAATTCTCTCAGGTCAGCTGCTACTAACAGTGGTAAATTTCCCTGCTGAAGTCAATAGAACAGCATCTTTTCACACGTGCTGAGGTCTTGGTGCAGAAGATGGAGCTGTGAGGCAGGATGAGTGCTCTTAAACAATAAGATTATCTCTTTTTCACAAGGTGGTTAAAAAAAGGGAGGAAATTCCTATCCTTTAGCAAAATTGAAAAGGCTATATTCTTCAGAAATATTGCCAGATTGGGGATGAAGGGGGAAATTGACATCAGAAATCCTGCACCCTCGTGCAGACCGCTTTATGTAGCGAGATTTTAAAATGAATTTTGCATGTTCAATGACGCGAAATATTCAGATGGTTAAGTGATTAAAAGCTATTGAATATTTGTAACTCAAAAAGCACTAGGCAACAGAATAGCACTGTCAAACCACTTCATGCAAAGGGACATTTTGACTTAAGACTGACTACTTTTCTAATGGCATAAAAGCATTACTTCAGTTGTGCATAAAACAGTAAAACTTCTCCTGAAACTTGTGCAGCCTGGTTCTTTCTTCAAAACAACAACACAGAGTGAAACTGCCTTTGAAGAGAAACACTTTTCATATACTATCTGAAGGTTAGTAACTCTTTTAATCTTTAGCCTTTTTGCTGGCATGTGTAATTTAAAATGCACAAAACAGACTATCAAAACACATACCCGGCTATAGATAGTTAGAAAATTTAAAAGAGGCATCTGAAAATAGGCTTCGAAATTAAGATGCTGCATCATGTCTTGCTCTTTGAGTAGACTCTTTCCCTGTGGATTCACCTCATACAGGAACTACTTATGTCCCACAATCGACCATACGACAGCCAGCAGGAATGGTCCCTAAAGAGGTCGGACCGTAGTGCTATCCAAGAGAGTGACTAATTGGGGACTAGTGTAGAAGCACTCAGCTGTGGCCACCCAACCAGCCAAGAGGCATCAGCGCCAGCTAATGTAGCAGGAAGAGAATCAAGAGCTTCTTGCCTTGTTCAAGTATTTCTTAGGAAAAAGAAGAGTCACCTGCAAGTCCTTCTTGATCGGACAGTCTATAAATACAGGCAAAAGGTGCTCTACTGTACCTAGTGAAGTCATACAGGAGTTGTCACAGTTGCTGAAGGACTCGTGATAAATGTAAGTACAGCTGGGAAAACTGAAACACAGCTCAGTCTGTTCAGGCTAATGTAGCTGAGCTGGGCTTCTTTGAACAAAGCACTTAAGTAGAAAATAATGCATTAGGCCTTTAAAATTGCCATTTATTGGCTCCAGAACACTCACATTCAGCTCTTTCTGACTTTCCCCGTGCCACATGAAAAAACTCAAGTCAAATAGCATCCAGGTAAACTTAAAAATGGCAACATAAATCCTGTGTAGGTGAAAAACAAAAATAGCTTTGAAGAAGGATGCATGTAACCTTGTTAATTTGCCAAAAGTTTTCAATCTTCATCACCTAAGAAGCAAGGTCAAGAGAAGAGATAAAGGTTGAGAAATTCAGAAGGTGCTCAGATATACCTTTATCTTGAGTTCAGAGCCTTAAACCTCAGAAGCAAAACAATGTCAGGGAGAAGAGATTGACAGTGATGCCTTGTGTTGGGAATCAAGGGTTGAAAGGACTACCTGTACGATGCAAAATATTCTCATCATAATAATGCCAAGTAAGATTTAATTTACCAGTCTGTTTTAGGAAAGGTAATGCCCTTAATATCATGGGGAGCCTAAGAACATTTTATTGATACGTGGGGACTTAGTTCCAATGCCTTTGAGAATCTCCACAGGAAAGTATTTAAAATTCATTCCTAAGCGGACAAAAAATTAAAAAAAAGATTTACTTCTCTACTTCTTCATAGAGTGCTTACATACACATTACCTAAGGATACGCTCCTTCTACTGAGTAACTAATTTTTGACATCCACATCTCCGAGAAAGTGAAAAGTGAGTGTCTAAATACAAATCCAGGAGCTGCTGTGGCAGCTTGACTACGTAGACCGAACCCTGCTGCTCCAAATCCTGGAGGTCCCTATGTCCCAGATGCTGAGGACAAGTTTCCTTCACAAATGGGAATTATGCACGTTACACAGCTTTCTCTGTGCCACTCCACAGACATGTTCACACAGCTAATTCAACTGGAGAAGACAGAAATATGGTAATCATGCAGGGGAAAAAATAAAACAAAACCAAAACCCACCAAAACCAAAAAAGGGAAAGGAAAGAATCCAATGAACAAGCCCAAATGGAAATGATAGAATCGCACCGGACGCGAGAGCTGCCATGTAAGTGTGCCATACACCTTCCCCGTACTTCAGCTCAAGAATTCTCAAGCTGGGCTGCAAGGAGTGAGTCACAGGCAGAGGGGAGGTATATTTATGGGATTTTGGTTCTTCAGAGGAAAAAATATGAAACAGTCAGAAATGACAGAGAGATGAGAGTGCTAGATGATGGCAAACAACATATGGGGAACAGGGGAGAGGGAGCTCTTGGCATCGTTGCAGCAGAGCACATCCCAGTGTGACTCATATTGATCTCTGGGGGCCAGTTCATTTCTACTGGAAGAATCTGGCTTCTGGGACTCCAAGTACAAAATGAAAAACTCAATTTCTAGAGCATGGGTGTTAGCCTTTGCCAAGTGTTTTTGTCTTCTCTATTCCTCCCTGCATTTTTTTTTTTAGGGCCAGTGGAAATTTTAGCAGAATGGGCCGTTTTCCAGCAGGCTCAATTTTGAAAGCTGAACTGATTGGATGATTTAAGATTTTCCAAAAAAAGCTAGCATTTGCTTATCCACTCTATAGTCTGAATTTTGCCATGATCTTGTACATCTAGGTGCATATGCATATCTGGGTGCACACAGACACAACAGTTTTTAATTCATCATAGGGTTACCAAAGCTATTTTCTGTTCTAAAAACATAGGGACTATATGTTAGGTTAGACATTCCTCGTAAGTAACTGTTGCTGATTCTGCTTTCCAGATATCTTCTTTTTTGCTGTCTGGAGATTAAATGGTCTAGGATGTTGCCAATGTGTTCAAGAAGGAGCATGTTATTTCAGCTACTGTTGGAGTGCTATGTACTTTTAGAAACAACACAAACCTAAGAGCTTTAATTTCTTTTGTTCCATTCTACATATTCTCCCCTTTGTCCTGATGAATCCTGTGGAGGACTGAACAGTTCTGGGTGTTGCAGGAGTAAGTAAAGGTGTAAATCATTACCTTTAATTTTCCTGAAAGTACTTCTTCAGAACTGCTGCTTCAGCTGCCATTTCCTCTTCTGTCCTCCACTTGTCAGGGGAATCCTGTTTGTCATGTTGTTGCAACTTTTTTGGGGAAGGAAAAATAAAAACATCTAAACAGCTTGTTGGTAACTTTTTCAGCTTAATTGTCAAATTTAGGACTTGCCTGTATGCAACTAATCTAACTAGTCCATGTGTTGGCAGGGTGGAAGGATCTGGTGATGAAGAATGAAGGTTACTGGTTTAAAGGGGTAACAGCAGTTTACTGGCTCTGACTGATTCATGATGATAACACAAGGTGCCAGGGTGATTGATAGGCAGTGACAGAGTTCACCTTTGTGAGCTGATGGTCAGATACCTTGTGAGTCTTTGACGCAAAGCTGGTAGGTAATAGGATAACAAGCACACTCAGGAATTTTGAAGTGCTTGTTACATCCATAGAGTGAGCTGGGCAGAATCTGCCTGGACACCTTGTCACTAATTCATGTAAAATTTTCTCTCTGGCTTTTCCTCTGCCTGTGGGGCCACCTTTCCCATCAAAGACCTATTGTGATAACAAGACCCTGTTGCAGCTGTTTCCCATTGGCAGTTTATATCAGCAGTTTTGAGAAGAGATACACTGCCTTCCTGCATGCAAATTATTAGTCCTTCCTTGTCCTTGTTGAAAGTGAGACACATCCCTGGTCTAGAAACAAAACCTGTTATTTTAAGTATTATTATATTACATTGACGATTTGCTGGTAAATAGAACGTGCCAGCACTTGATTGACTATTTGTGCACACGTCCACTCAAAGAATGCCGATTGCTCCTTAAGGGAAAATTACATTTACAACAGATAGCAGAAACATATGCATTAATGGCTTAAATACTGAGATTTCCAGTGTATCTCTAGATATAGAGCATGGCACAGATTGTATTAGCAGCATCAGTGCTTCTAAGGAACACTGTAATATCAACTTTTTGTTAATGTCACAAACAAAGTTGGAAGCACCTTTACACCTTTTATTCCTGGACAAGTTTTAGTACAGAAGATGAAGCAGTGAAAAAACAAAGATGAAGCAATATTGAAACTGCCAAGCAAAGCGCATTATGGTATATGGCACATTTAGCAATAAACTAGGATTGTTAGCATACATCCAACTCACAAATACTTCTATATTTGTGTTGTGTTTCTTCTACTCTGAATTTTGCTGCCAGCTATAGTCCTATGTAGTTTTATATTCCGCAACACAGATTTCTTCCTCCTCAGCAGATGAAGCTGCATTAGAAAGCTATTGCCTTTCATGCCAATACAAAACAGTAGCTGTAGGCAAATTAAAGTGTATTACTGTTCGACTAGTAGAGGACTAATCTTCATTGTTACATTAGCTCTAGGTGTGCTATAAATCCATCTTGTAATAATGCTACAGAATTATAGAGAAAGATTTAAAAGCTGGGAATTGGTACAATGTATAGACTGTCAACATGCATTCCTTGCATCCACCTGCCTGCTTTCACTTGCTGTACACACCTATACAGGGTGTAGGTACCACAGCTGAGCTGGCAATGGGAGGGAGTTATAGGAAACAACACACATCATCCTGTACTTTTCAAGAACTGCAAGCACTTGCACTTCACAAGAGGATGCACCAGGACAAGACAAGTGGTGGTAAATCAATTGTCTGAGGTGTGAGCTGTTTTTCTGAAAAAGCAATGTCTTGCTCATTCGACCTGGCATCAGCAGGAGATACAGCAGGCAACAGCCAGAAGGCAAGGGAGAGCAGCCCCTCTTCTTCAAGGTCTCCTTCTTTAACCTGCAACAAGTGCTTTTTGTGACACGATTTGGCTGCTCTCCTTCCTTGCTACCTTGTTTCTGCACAGCCCAGGTGAGAGCTAACTCCAGGAGATGAGTAAAGTGAGGATTTGACTTGTAGTTTTTATTTTGATTTTACCTGCTCAAAGAAACTGAAGTGAACAGTAATAAGGAGGCACATCCTGAAGTGGCTGTTGTTGTCTAAATTAAAACTCTGAAGTTGCAGCCCACGGTGACTCCTCAAAGCTGGCAAAGGAGAGGGTTTCTTTTGCTACATAACTGCTAACCTTTAAAAATAATCAATCTTTGGCTTAAGGTTAAAACAGATATATGAGGAGCAGCAATGAACTCTGAAACTCGCCTGGCAACCCAACCTACTCCAGCAGCCCGACTCCTGGTACACAGCCTGCAGTACCACGCAGCCAGCCCCAGCATGGCACAAAAGCCTTATTGTGCTCTGCTGCAGCAGGCACCCATGCACTACTCATGCTGAAAAGACATCCATGTTTTGTGGACACACTGGGTATGACAAACAATGGTCTGTGGGGGTAAATCACTGCCACAGTCAATATGTATTCGTTGTTCAACTGACTTATAGATTAATATTATTTAAGTATAAAATTGCTGTGTCTACCCTAACAGGATCCCAGGGCTGTTCTGCATTCAAACCTCTTTCTGTGTCAGTAATTTCTGAAGAGCAATATGCAATTATCACCCCAATGCTACCTACTTTCTGGTATTATCTAATCACCACCGTGGAGATTAGAAAAACTGTCTCTGGCAGCTGTCTACCCTTCTCTGCTATCACCATCCAGCAGCTCCAGTACAAGCCAAACCATTTAGATAGTCACTTTGAAGCATAATACTTAAATTATGGATAACCTTGCTGGAGGATGCAAAATGTTTAACAGTACCAATAAGTGGAACAGAACTAAGTTAAGAGCTGATGATACCACCTCTATTTCATGGATTCTGCAAGCCACAAATCATTGGAGGCTGGAGAGCACTCCAGGAGCATCTGTGCACGTGTCCCATTCTTCAAGTCTTCTCTTACCATCTGTTGGTGATCTTCAAAGGTGGGTTTGGTCTCATCTGGTTATTCCATGTGTTCTTATTTAAGGTACTTTTCAACCAGATTAAAATCTTTATGTGGGAGCCTCAGTATTCAACAGCTACTTTTTTTAAAAAAAAAAAAAAAAAAAAAGCCAAAATACCCAAAATACTATGGAGACTCTTAGCCTCCTTTCTGAGGTGGAAAGCTCTTTAAGGGAAGACGTACATATGTATTTCAGTATTAAATTGTACTGACTTAGAATTCAGCTGAGAAAGAAACATAACAGTGGATACACATTTCTAAGGGACTTCTGTGTCTTGGAATGTATTCATATTCATTGACACATGCAATTCCCAACCATGCATCTTTACAAAGATCTGACACATTATTGAAATTTTGGATTATACAGGGGAAGCAGTGCTGTCCCACACCTGGAGAACACTGCAGGATTCTGCTCAAAGCAAAGGGAAAAAATACCTCTATTTGCCAGCTATCCAGCTGTAAAAACTAGTGATTTCCCCTTGTTTTTCCCCAGTTGGAGAGAAAAAGCTGGAGAACTTGAGCTGACATCCTTCGGCAAATAGAGATGTTCGAACAGGCTAGCTTGAAGTCTGTGGTACTTTCTGTAGAATAACTCTACTTCTGCAAACTCTGAAAAAAAACCCATAAAAATACCATATCCAGAGTCCCACATCATCTGCCTGACATGATTTTCTCTGAGACGATTTCCCTGGACAATCTGAATAGTAGTGGAGTTTGGTCGATTCATATTCTTTCAAAAGTACATTTGCTACCTTGCCTACAGTTCATGCGACAGGGCTTCCATATCACCCAAAGCCCCCTAAACAGCAGCTGTTGCCCTTTTTAGAGGGAACACTTCTAGAAGAAGTCATTCAACTTCAGAATCTCTTCCCAAGCAAACCTGTATTTCCAGTTGTGATAAACAGCTAGTATTTCAAGTGAGATTAAAATAACAGTGGGTTACAAGAGTCACTTCTGTGTAAAACCCTGAAGTAAAGGGGATTCATTTTGCTCAGAGTCTTCCAGGAATTATCAGGGTATGACAGGACAACTGCCAGGGGAAGCTCAGCATATTTGCTGTCATGTTATGATAATGTTGGCAAAAGTTATCCAATAGAGACTAAATACGCAATGCACTAAGTCAAAAAAAAAAAAGAATTAGGAAGGTAGGGCAGGTGGCAGTCTATAAAACCTTTTCTGTAGAGCTCCAAGCTACTTGGCATTTTAAAACTGTTGGTATTTTGCCTGTTTTCATAAGAGAAAGGTGATACAAAAGCACCACCCCAGATACTGCAAAACTCAGAAAGCCTCAAATTCTCTGAAGCCAAATGCAAACCTCTTGTGTTACAGGAGTGTCTGAGAAGTCCAAGCATTAACAGAAAGGTAAACAACCAAATTAGCGTAGCTCAGATAACTCAAAAAGGAGAGGATAGGATGGGAGAGCATGAACATTTCTTCTAGACAATCTCTATTATGCTAACTTCTTTTAATATTCTGAACAAGCGCTGAGACACACATTAGTCAATTCTCTAATCACAATTACACACTGTATCTCAACATTCTTCAAGCACTAAGGCTCTTGTTTATAACTTAGTACATCTTCTTGCCTTGCAGTACAAATAAATGCACTATTTCTAAGATATGCCCTTCTTCAAGCAGATCATTACTGATGTCTGACTTCTTGGGCTTCCTGATAAATTATCCTCTTCTTTCACCTCAAGCAGAAAATGCTCTTCCACCAATAATCTATGACTGTCAGTCTTGATTACTGGTAAACGGTGGAGCTCTTTGAATATTTCTGCTTGTGAAAAGCATTCATTTTCTCACTCATGTCTCCCAGTGTGAGATACTGGCAGACCTGACAGCTGTGCTTTGTGTTATTTTATTAAAGTTGTTAGTGCTGCAGGATGGTCTACGTTTTTATTGCTGCAGTTCTTAAGGGAAACACAATATTGTTTTATAACACATTTGCATTGGGGAGCCTCTCCTTGTCCTTTGTGGAAGAGCCCAGAATTCTCCACACAGTAGACTATAGGGTACCTGGGTCTGGACCAGATAATGTTTTAAGTGACATCTATGTTATGGCCTGTTCTCCTTATACCGTAGCACCAACAGAAAAGCAAGCTGTGTTACTATAGAGCACTAGCCAAAAGCATTGGGGAAAAAAAGCTTTTACAGTAGTTAGCGCTGTTCTTACTCTCCATGAATGTTTACTGTTGATAGTTAAGAGTTTATAACCTCCAATGCATTTAACTAAAAGAAAAATCATAGCGATGGAGAGTAACTATGCCAAACTGCTGCAATACAACAAACCTCAGCTGCTTCAGTGATTATAAGATATATTCTCAAAGCCAGCAGCTAACAAAACCCCCCAAATTTTCACCAGTGGTTTGGATCAGATACTAGGTATTACTCAGCTGGTCGTGTTTGTTATTACCAATGCACCTTGAGATACCAGGCATCTTTTCCACACTTAATTACCACACTTGGATAAAACCTGTGGAGTGATATTTCAGCATCAGATTATCAGGTGAACTATGAGGAGGCTGAAAGTCTTATCCCCTCTCTGCAACTGTGACCCTTTTCCAGAGGTTGGAGAAAAAAAATGATCCCACAGCTGCTACATGCACCTCTTCATCCAACTCTCTTATGGACCCACAGCCCTGTGATGACACACACTAACTAGCCCTTATTCTTGCACTGGACCAAGCAGATGCGGTGGGACTTCATCCTGAGTATCCCACCATGGGGAGAAAAACTTAGGGACTGAGCTGGCTATGGCTCCTCAGCCCTTTGGTGATATTAAGGACCTCCTCCTGATCCTGGTGGGGACTTCTAGCCATCTGTACTTCCTCTTGTGCTGCCTTTACATGAACTTAATTCTTGAATTACCTCCTGTGCCCTCCTCTCCCTGGACTTGTTCTCCTTGCTCTTTCCCTCCAGAGCTTGCTTTCCTTTCACTTCTCTTTATATTTAGCTTATATCCTCATAGTAAGATTTCATTTCCCACCCACCACACTTCCTCCCAGTATAATTAAACATGACATTTACTGCTATATTCTGTTGCTTCTGCTGTGCTATATCCTTTCCTCACCCTCTCCTGTCTTCCTGGAGTATAAGCTTTTTGGTGGTCAGCCTCCTTTGCCAGTCAGTGGCTCCTGTCTTCATCCCATTTGTCTTCAGTTGAGGTTTGAGTCTCCACTTGACTAGCAATGTATAATGAAAGAATAATGAATGAAACGCAGCACAGCTTCTTGGAAACACTTAGTATTGTTGCTTGGACACAACATGGCCCTAAATCCTGTTTTACCTACCTGGGAATAATCATCACAGGAGCTCCCAGCCCTGGGTATGCCCCAGCTGGGTATCGTCCCTGCAACTGCTCCAGGCAGGGCCCCAGAAAAGGCAAAAACACAGGCAGAGAATGAGTATGACATGCTCCCACCTTGACCGCCTACAAGATAGTCTGTTAATACAGTGCAAGAGATCTGGCTGTCACCCACCCCCGGCTCCCCATCAGCTGCTGAGGGATCAGGACCTGTTTGCTGAGCTGCCTTTACAATTGCTCCCACATCAGGCATTTCAGTGCTTTCTGCATCTCTCGACCCATTTCCATATTTAATTACAGCTACAAGAGTGCTGTAATTTAATTGCTCTAACTTACAGTGAGCACTGCAGAAAAAACCCACGTCCTATAATTTTCTCATCTGCTGACTTTGCTTAAGGCTTTATATCATACCAATATCTGCATTAGCATGAATCAGAAATCCCTGGGTTTGGGGGTGCTTTTTACTCGCTGCATTAAATCCAAGTTATTTAAGGAGATTGAGAAGAAGTTGCTTGCATTCTACATGCGATGCAATATTTTAACTGGAAAATCCTTCTGCGATTACTTTACTACTTCCACATGAAACACACTGCCACCTCACAGCTGATATTATTCCAACAAAGCATGTATTCCATTAGAAATAACAGTTTATCAAAGCTGTGTTTTACAATGGGTGGCATTTTTTTTCTCCTATTGACTCTGTCGTAGTGACTACAAATTTATTATCTTTTTTAAGCTTTGTTGTTGTGCTTTGAAGAAAGACTTGAACCTCTTCACGTGGATATAAACGTAACTGCACCCTTTTTAGCAAAGCGCTTAGATGAAGAGATTTTTGTGGAAACACACTTAAAGGTTAAGTAAAACCCTTAAGCATATATGTTTAAGTGCTTTGCTAAAATAAACTCCACAAGTTCTACTAGCAATTCTGCATATAAGAATAAATATAAACAGCATCCTAAGAAATTTGCTTTTGCAAGTAACAAAGACAAGTAAGCCCACAATCAGAACAACAGTTGTATAAAAAACATTTGCCATTTGGTGAAATACAGATTGCACTCTGAAGAGCTCAAGTCTTGATACACTTCCAGTTCAGCTCCAACTGAGATAAAATTCTTGGAAAGTGAGTACATTGCAAAGGAGATACTTGAAGGAATATCCAGTGGGGTAAGAAGTCCTGCCAAAAACTTGGAGAACTGCTATTTACAATCTGATACAAATCAAGGCAAGAATCTATAAAGGTAGGTGGACACATTTTCACCATGCCCACTATCCTCCTAGTTAGTAAGTAAAGTTGTAAACATGTCTGCAGTCTTCCTCACCTGGGAAGAAAAGGTGGGGAGCTTCCTAATGGTGTTTGCTAGGGAGGGCTGCCTACAAGAGAAATCTATGGCAGAGACACCTGGGTAAGAAATGGCAATGTCATCAATGTGATAATGTTGGAGGAAACGTTATCCTCTGTGCACAGCCTGTCATGCAACATTACTCATTTGGAAAAAGGCTATTTCTAATCAAGGAAAAGCACTTTAATCAAGGATAGAGCCAGTGATTCAAAAATTTCATGCAGGTGCATGTATTACTTGACTGAAAGCCTTTTCCTAAAAGGTCAGAGCTGCAGAGCAATGTGCATGTCCCACTCCAAGAGCAGAGATAACCTCAAGGTGCCTGTATCAGGCTGATGTATTCTGGTTCCTGACGCGGGGAGTTTCAAAGTCAGAACTTCCCTTGCTAATCTTCTTACTTTAGACAAATATTTGCCGTACCCTGAGCACACTCAGTAAGATTCATGACATGCCAAGGAAGACACATGCATTAGGGATGTTGATTTGGTTTATTTGTTTTCTTTGTATTTTTATACCAGCACAAAGGAAATCAGCTGCAAATTCCATGGCATCAGCACAGAGCTGGCTCAGTGCGCAGGCAGACATGAGTGTGTCACCAAGTCCTGGGGGGGAGCTTCACCCTCTTCATCATGTCTCAGAGCTGCAGGAAGAGCCCAGAATGGCCAAAGCAGAGAGCAGATTTCTTATTCTCTGGGGAATTAGCTTGTTCCTATTGAACAAGTCTCCACCCCACCAACACTGAAATTAAGAAGAACAGTCCATGTGTTTTGGAGGACTGCGAGTCACTCTCTCCACTGACTATAGGATGATTTTAAGGAGACTCCAAATGTCTAGAATGACACATACTGCATGCTTGAGGCAGACCACTGGTGTTTCAAGCCTGCTTTTGTGTTTGCTTCTCAGGGGACCCCTCACCTGCCAACAGACTTTCCCAGGATGGTCCTGTCTGCTTTCCCCACATCGCTCAGGGTCACGGTAATCCTGGATGCAGCTACATCCCCAGGTATCCCGCAAATACTTCTTTAGCTTTCAGCCTTGCACACTCAGGAGTGCCTCGCCTTCAAGATTGCCTCCCTGGGATTTCAGCAGCCAATACCCTCTAGTAAGTAGGTACTAAAATAGGTCAAGAAATAAATTGCTCTCATTTAACATTCACTCCAAAAAATACAGCTGCATTTATTATGCAGCATATTGTTTTATATACTGTTTTGTTATAATAAGTCATGTTTAAAATGTCATGACATTTAAATCAACAGCAGTAAGAGGGAAATGCTGAAAAATAGCAAGATGATCAAAAAGGATTTGAAAAATCCTGGTGAAATCTTATGGGCCAAACACTCATTACAATAAAAATAAAGTCACAAGAAAGCTTAAAACTCATCTACGAGAAAACCACTGTAGAGAATCCCACTCTGCCCCTCCTGTGAGGTGTTCTCCATGTTGGGTCTCTGTGTTACCGTGATTGCCCCCAGGTCTGGTGCCACCACGAGCTAGGCAGCTGGGGCTGGCTGTGGCCAAGGGACTCAGGCACCTGCAGCAGAGCACCCCTTGCAGGTTTAGCCTTTCTCTGTGCTGCCCTTTGCCACTGAGCAACCACAATACTCTGGAAAAGCACCGAGTACATCATTGGACCTTATTAATGCCATTTGTCTCAGTGAGGAGCTTCATTTCAATGCCTATGCTAAGTTATATGAATGAACTTGACATATAATGTAAAAGCTTCCTTTAATGTGACCTCATACCCTTTGAGGAGACACAGAGACTCTCTAGCATTGATGATCTACAGGCATAACGGCAGATTTTCATGAGGAAGACTTTTAATGTTAAAAAGAAAATAGCTCAGATCAGAGCCACTTCATTCCTGCAGATTCCATGCTCATCTTCTATATCGGGCCTAGACCCATATGCCAGCATCCCTCACCACTGCTTCCATGCTCGCTCTCCCCCCAGCAAGGGAAAAACCAACAACTGCAAGAACAAAACAGATGGCAATGAAACGAAACATTAAACCCAATACCAATACCTGAGCCATAGCATGAATATTTCACTGAGGCATGGGGTAGAAAAGACAACAAAGTGACCTTTTCTAGCATCTTAAGGGATATCTAACCTTGTAATTGCTACAGACACACTGAAAACACACAAGAGGGAGACCAAGACTATTTAAAAGCAGCTGAGTATATTTTTAAAAATTAGTATCTCAATGTTCCCATTATAGCCTGCCAATATGAATGACATTTACTCTTGCTCTGAGAAGTGAAAGAAACTCTAAAAGACAGACTGCATTAAGAATCTATTGATATTCCACTGACCTAGTGGCAGAAGAACCAGACAAGCTTTGTCAAGGGCAAACGCCCCAGAGTCTGCAAATTCATCTCTTAAAGTAGCAATAAAGGGAAAAACATATCTTCAATGTCTAGAATAATTATAAAACCCAATGGAGGCTTGCACTTTTTGATGTTATAATGGCAATAGATGGTTCTAGACCCAGATATGAGAACAGAATTGGCAATTTCATATGGTCAATCACCTCTTCCATTTTTTCTAGTCAATTAATATTGCCATAAAATATATTCTAGAAGTTCCCTTAAGGGACATCTCATGAAAGTTGACCTAAATTTATTTTTTTTTTGTATAAACGTCACAAAGGTTTGTTACCCATAGCAGAATATGGGTAACATACAATAATATACATAAAAAAATCATAGTATGGGTCTAAGATTCTGGTTGGGATGGGTGGGCACAAGTGGTGTAAGCTGTGCAAGAGGCTCCTGCTGCATTGCCTTCCCAGCATTAGTGGAAATACCCAGATAAGTGAAGAGAAGGAAAAGAGATGAACAGTTTGATGTCATTCAAGCAGGCTCCTTCATGCTGCAGATGAACCTCTTAACTCATATACTATATCAAAGAAGAACAAAAAGTCACAGGCAAAGGGCCAAATATAGGAGCCCTTATTTATTTGATGAAACTCAAACTGGGATAACAGTGGCTTTTTCACAGGGCAGAGTGATACAGGCTGCTTTCACTCCGAAGAGGAAGAATCTGTTTACCCTTTTTCCAACCTGTAGTGTCAGCCCTCTGTTCAAATTCTTATTTTGGGACACAAGATCACAGTTTTACCCATATAATGCCCACACTGAAGAACAGGGATAGCATAACACCCTGGGAATACAATATTCTGCAATTAATTTCAGTGAAGGGACTGTGAATTTGGGGAGAATTAATTTTAGCTCGATAGATTTTGCAGTTAATTAAGGCTGATAGCTTCTACTAGTAGGAAGGTGTTTTTGATGAAAATACATTGAAAATCTTATTAAGCTGCCTAGGAAAAAAAAAAAAAACAAACCAGTTGCTGTTGCCTATGCTACAGCCTCCCAGACATCCCCATGTTTCTATATAGGAATCACAAGCATTTGCATAACAATTATTATTTAATATGTAGAGTTCAGTATCATTGCTTTTGGACAGAATTAATATTCAAACCTTTGCACACAGACATTTTTGAAATATTAATCTGGAAAAGTCATAGAAACTTTTGCTGTTTGCAATGTTTTTGCAAGTTCTGTTCCTGTGATGATACCCTGGCAGCAGATGACCACTTTCTCTCACCCTATCTCAGAGAATGTGCTTCTAAGCTCCAGAAAATCCTGCTATTCATGGAATGTGATGATCACATGAACATGGGGGACAGAGGGTAGGGAGGGTATGAAGATGGGAAAAGAAACCCAAACATTCCCAGTTTTCAGAGACAAAAAGTAATTTAGTTTGCTTTCAGTTCAATCAGCCTGTTCATGCCTTAGGAAACAATGAGATCAACAGAAATGAAAGCAATTTTCTGCAGTTATGAATAAAACACATGGTTCAAGTAAGAATAGGTCATACATTACTCCAGGAGTTCAATCAAATACTTGTGGATTAAATGTGCTGAGTAAGGATCTAACATGGGCTTGCTTCATCTCAATTTGCCAGTCTAGGCATTTGCAAGTTTCCCAGTCGTTCTTCAGGATGGGGTTGACTGGGGAATAGGTTGTATAACTTTGTGGAGGACTTGCTGAATAACTTTATTTAGACGTATTTTGAAGTCAAAGCAGTGTACCTTGCAACCATAACTTCCACAGAAGGTCTACTGCTCGATTTTTCTCTCCTTTCCTTAGGTCTTTTTTCTTTAACTAGCCATCAAGCAAAATCCACAAAGCCCACCACATTCCCAGTCTGTGTTTCCAGGGTTTAGCCTGTACTGAACTGTACAAAGGTGCACAAGCTCTCCTCATTCATTCTCACCCGTGAGCATTATTACATTACAATTAATTGCAGAAGACACTGTCTTCACAGCTTTATTTCTCATATGACATCTCGCGAATTGCTTTTAAGAAAAGCCATTTACACAACTTCTATATATATGTAAACTAGGACTCTAATGTCACATTCTTGTTTGCACATACCCTTGTATTCATGACCACTAATCCTAATGCAAAAAGTGGCCCTTCATAGATTCCAGTTAGGAAACAGGAACATGGATTTTCATAAAACAAAAGTTTAACTGATACTATGTAAAATCTGTTTCACTGGAAAATTGGCATCTTGCCCATCATCTTCCACAGAGTTCAGTATCTTTGTCAGTGCTCATCTACTTGACTTCTTAATTGTCTATGTTCACTGGCTGTATCAAATGGAGTTTTCTTTTTGCCTTTGCTCACTGTGTATTACATCTTTTAAATCGGTATATATAATTGCTTACCACAATCTGCCATGCCAGATTTTCTAAGCATTAGTCTAATTAACTTAAGCTTGATAATTATGTTTCAGATATCATAACAGTATGCACAGAACTTGCAGATTATGCTGTTGGCTTAGCCGTTTCTGATAACATTTTTTCCTATTCTTACTTCTCACTTTTTCCTTTAACCTTTTCTCTTTCTGTACAGGGCGGGAGCACCAGAAGGGAGAGACACTCCTGTTATGTTTAAATGACTGGAAGCTTCTCTAAAAGCAGAAGCCAGCTGTTTCTAATAACAGGTCATCAATTAAGTCAGTACAAATGAGAAGTGATACAAAATGCAAGGATTTCCTCTTTTTATAGGAATAGAAGATAAATACATCACTGAAGAAACTTGAGCTTCTGACAGTGGAAATGGTAGAGGATTCAAGACCAAGCCTACAGCACTCACTGGCCAATTATGAAAGTACTCAGACTTTCCACAGGTCTCCAGCCTGAGCTATTCTAATTATACGCCTGTTGGCGACAGTGTGCCGCCAGGGAGGCAATAAATAAGTCATAACATGCATGGGACCTGGCAACATACCTTTTCAGCACAGAGAGATCATCCTTCACAAAGTGATGGAGGCCATCTGGGCAAATGAAATATGCAAGCCTGAGACCCCAAGAAAGAGTAAATAGATGCAGAGGACACTTGTGTCACAGTAATAAATAAAGGAAAGCAAAAGAAATCTGTAACAGGCTATAGATTTTTATTGGTTTTCTGACGTTAAACAAGATTTCTTTTCACTTCTGTCCAACTCACATTGCTATTCTGCTCTTATGATGGAGAACATACCCTGTATTGTTTGGTTTGCCTTTCTCCTGGATGACAGCAGGGATATTGTGTCCAACCATGCCAAATGGCTTCTGCCTGGTGGGAGATGGAGCAGAGCCAGGAAGACCAGACCTCCTTCCCCTGCTCCCAAGAACTATGGATCTTTCTTGCTGCCTGGAGTCCAGCAAGCCATAATCAGGTTCCAAAGGCACCCAAAATGCAATTTGGGTATTTTGGCTGCAAACCCACTAATGTTACCTCCATGCCAAGAGCCCATTTGTTTCAGTTTTGGATACAGTCACGTCCACTCAGAGAACCACACCAAATACTTTCCATTTACTCTAGAGTAATTGATGAGGATTTAATCAGCTATGAAACTCTGAAAGACTGCTCAACTGCTGTTTTTAACACAGACTTCATGGATAAGGAGACAAGGACAGGAACAGGCAGTTCCTCTTGCTGAAGTTGCCTCATTCAAGCCCTTATTTCCAGGCGGCTGAAGGGCTGTCACCCTTGACAGAAAAGATTACCAGCAGTCAAGGAAGTAATCAAGGGTGGCCAGTACATAAATAAGCATAACACAAATCTGAATATTAGTAATTAGCATTTGATTCAATCAGACTAAAAGTGTTAGACCACTGTAGCAGCAATTCCTTATAGGAAACTATTTAACATTGCAATTATCTTTAATGAATTAACCTCAAAGTATGGCTGAGGTACAACATCCTAAGAATCCCTTTGCTCATCTACAGTCCACTTGCAACTAATTTCACTTCACAAGTCTACCTCAATTAACATTTTTCTGTATTTCACACATGAGTAACTGCAGTACTGAAATATGCACTCCTTTCCCAATTTTAATAGCTGAGATACCTTATTTTTTTTTTTAATCCTACAAATGAAGGAAAACTATTTTCTGCTACTATCTCGAACCAATTAAAATTCTTTTTATATTGGCCTTGCATCTCTTCAATATATGTATGAACCAAAAAGGTCCTGTGTTTTCCACAAAATAATTACTTGGAAATGATCTACTATGAGGCACTCCAAAGACAAAGGCGTTTGCAATTAGCAAATTTTAAAACTTGTTTTACATTTTCCATCACTATATTTTTAAAGAATGTTTTTGATTGAATGTTTCATATTAGGAAAGAAAATCTCTATCAGGGAAACTCTAAACTATCTGGACTAAAAAAATACTAAACTCAAAAAATGTGTAAGTTTGTTAGGTGTAAAGGAAAGGAGAACACACTGCCTTACTGGCCACTGCACAGGTATAGTTACACAAATAGCTATTGTAAAATAAAGGCTTGTATAATACACATTATACACTATGCATGGGTAGAAGGACAGATAACTATCTGCACAATCCCTATGAATTATAAAGTGCCTCCAAGACAGTTTGAGACTGGACAATGACTTCCCAATCTGCATAGCAGGGCAATGGCTGGACCTCATGACTCTTCCCTTTTGCTTTCCTTTTTTTTTTTTTATTAGGGAGTGTACCAATAGGACAAGGAGCAACGGTTTTAAACCCGAAAGGGGAGATTTCCTAGATACTAAGAAATAATTTTTCACTGTGAGGGTGGTGAGACACTGGCACAGGTTGCCCAGAGAAGTTGTGGCTGTCCCATCCCTGGAAGTGTCCAAGGCCAGGTTGGATGGGGCTTTGAGTGATGTGGTTTAGTGGGAAGTGTCCTGGCCCATGGGAGGGGGGTTGAGACTAGATGATCTTTAAGATCCCTTCCAACTTTAACCATTCTATGATTTTCTGTGAATTGATAAAAAGACATAATGCCATTTAATACCAGTCTTGCATTAATGGAAAAACATGGTGAGGAAGCCCTTGCTTTGCACCGTAATTGTGGTAAAAGGAGCAACATTCTTGAGCAGACTATAAATCTGACTATATTTTCCTTTTTACTGTGTGTTTGCAGCATTATTTCAGCATTAAGTAAAATGAACACATACGTAGATAACAGCATCCACACAGCAATATGGCATAGCTGTTTTTCTTCTTGCATCCAATTTAATTTTATCATCAAACACCACACTGTACAAATTCCTATGTTCTATTCCTTACTGATTCTAACCTCAGTCTAAAGCTAAGCATTCTGTGCTGTAAAAATCATCTAGATCTTACTGCGGAGGAAAGCATTACCAGTTTAAAGACATGCGGGGGTACAATACATAAGTCCTTCTCTTATCAGGACTGCTGGATTTTCTTCTCTATCTGAAGCACCCACATGATGCCACAGAGTTTCACTGTCATTTCTTCTCTGAGCTACTGAGTAATATTATAATGAAGTTACACAGACAGGGACACAAACATAATAAACTTGCCCATATAGCTACATAGAGTTTATTTTGTATATTAATTTTTGTAACAAATAGGGATACGTGTGGCCTATTTGGGTACTTGAGCAAATCCGTGCCCTGAAAGATGATGTTCTCATTAAGCAAAGCTGGAAGCTCAAATCTTAAGTGCTGTTTACTTTGCTGGCAGAACAGCCAGCTTACTATAGATCATAAACCTTTCACTGTTGCCACTCAAGTTGAGGGCACCCCATAGCAAATTCTGAAAGGTTAAAAAAATTAAATAAGCCAGTAAGATGAGAACATATAATAATAAATAACTGGTTAATTTAGCTATCAAACTGACATTTTTAGATAAATTATTTTTTTTTTCTTATCACACCATTCCTCTCTATTATACTATCAATTCTCAGAGAATACTGAATATTATATCACCTTTACCTGAATTTTTATCAGCCCTTGTTTTTCATAGCATACTACACTTTGGAAGATCTAAATAGTAATTTAAAAATAAACTCTTTGCTATCATCCTATTTCTATTTATAACCAATACCACACTGCATTTATGCAGTAATCTGTTTTTATTTCAAAACGTGTTTCAGGTCTGATTTTACTCATTCTCTTTGTCAAATGTCACTGGGCTCCTGGAATGGCTTTGATCTACTTGACCAAGTCAGGGAGAAATTCTTTACACCAAGTGGGCACTTTTATACTTGGGTAAACATCCAGGGCCAAACTTTTGTGTGGTGCTTCGCCTGGGTTAACGTACCCTTCAGATGTTTCTCTACACCCTCTCATGACTCAAGAGCAAGCCAGCGCAAACCTACTTGCAGGAAAGCACTGGTAGGATTCCATCAGCTGCCTTATAGCCAGACCACAGGGTAGCAGATCACTGCCTCCTATCTGAACTGACGCATTTTTTTGTTTGGTTTGGTTTGGTCTCGAAGTTTGCTTGAGATGACAGTGCCAAGGACCTGGAAACATTTTAGGAGATAGCCTTGTGAACATTAGGAAAGCTATAAATACTGTGTTAGGGATTATTTCTGTGACACCGATCAAGTTGAGGGTTTCGATCCTTCCAATTCATCTCCGGGGTTTTAGGGCATCAGTAAAAATTTGGATAAATACCGTGAATTACATTACTGAGAAAAAAATATATTGTCCCAGTTCACAACTAAAAAGCCTCATGAAAATTAACACTGTGAAGAATTTGTTCATTCATTATAAAAAGGAGAGGGAAAGGCTAAGAATAATGTGAAGAAAGCAAAATAGCTTGCTGCACTAAGTCTTTGCTTACCACATGAAGACAGACCTTGTGCTGATTTTGGCACCAGTAGGAAAAGGCTATTATCTCCAACTCATCTAATAAGAGTCTAGGAAGGAAGGACATTTTCTCTAGATAGTGATTTTGTCAGTGAATCAGAAGCTGATTCATGTTCCCATTCAGCCAGGCATTTAAGTTCTTTCCCAATACTGAGCATATGCTTAAGATCTGTTTGAACTCACTTAAGCTGATCACTTGCTTAAATGCTAAAACGAGATTGCACTGAATACCAGTAGGCACTTATATAATTAAAAACCCCAAACCTTCTGAGCCTAACAAGTATAGCTGGCTGTGTGTTACTCATTGTCCACATTGGAGGGTAAGGACTCCTGCTTTAATTAAAGTGATTGAGTGAAAACATCTGAATGCTCACACATTATGGCAATGAGCAGAGTACAGAACAAGAAATTAAGTCATAGTGTGAGTCAGAAAACTGCATGCAGCACAGGATAAGAACTAGAGAAAGATTATGACAAATTAGTTTAAATTCTTCATTAAAATTCTATCTACTACTTCAAAAAATCAAACATTCTGACAAATTTTAAAAAAACACTTCATTCTTAGCATCCCTTCTCTGGTACCTTCAGAAGCTTCTCCTGTTATCAGATTTTCCCCACTCTTACATTGCAATTTTGGCTAATGAACACCTAATATTTCTAGTATTCTTGCACCTCAAGATATGCATGATATTTATGGGGTAAAAGGAGACCTAGCAAAGGAGGACCACATCTTGCAGTGTTTACTCATAAGCATCGTTCTTATTCACTAGCATGTCCCTTGACCCACAGTGATAATCGGGGTCTGCAGGTCTTCCATAATTGTGAACTCAGCACAAGAAAATGTGAGGTTTCACATAATAGTCTGGAAACCTGTAACAATCACTGTTCACAAAAACAAAACAGAAAGGGAGGAGCCTGAATTCATCCAAACAAGACAGCTTTGCATGTAAACTAAGAATCACAATTAAGACAGCATAATTTAGGTGTAGATTGTAATTGGCACATTCACAATTATATCAACTACTTCGAGAAAAAACAAAAAAAACAAACAAACAAAAACCCACAAAAACAAAAACAAAACAAAACCCTGATGATTAATACCTACCCTTGGTAGGTATTTCCACCTCACTTTGGAGCTTCATAAAGAGGCAGTGTGATAACAAAAGGGGTCAAACATGTCCCAGTGAGAGTGGGGAGAGTGCTCTTTTTTGCTCCAGATACCTAGTTTCAGTCACAACTATACCGAGCAGCACACTTGTTAGGACTATAATATGCTGCTACTGAAGGAAATACATCACCACCCTGGCCATCCTTCCCTGCCTTTGTGCATTTTTCCATTCTGTTATGTTCTTCTCTTTCACTTCCCACTTAATCTGATGCCCAATCAGACGCTGTGCAACACAACGCAACTGGAGAAGATACTTCATCCAACAATGGTGAGAGGACAACAGAGAGGGGTCTGGCATTTTCACCACAGGAAGCATGAATTTAGAAGAAGCAACACACAATCAAGACACGGTCTCCACAGCATTGTTTCTTCTAACGCAATGTGTCAAAAGTATACTCAAATTTAAAACCGATACCCCATTTAGCACTAATGCCAGAAATGACATGTGGAGCTAATCAGATGCATTTGTCTGTGAGAAGAGGTGTATTGCTTCCGTTTCTACCTGCCACTATAAAGCTGCCGCACGAACTGAGATGAAAAATTCCTGTTTCTGCATGCCTACAAAGGAAGGATCTAATATCCAGTCTTTTCTTTAAGGACAGATTTTTAGCACAGATTGAATGAAAAGAAAAATGATACATTTGAATATTTCCATCAGCAACGAGTGGTGTATTAGATCAGCCCTTGGCCGCCTCAGCAAAGAGTAGAATCATAACGGGGCTCGTCACAGAGCTGCAGATAAAGCAATCAAATGCTGTCCTGCCACATTTGAGCCACTGGTAACGGGAGACCAGGGCACATCTTGCTGTTGGTTATTCCGCATTATCTGGGATAAGCCCTGGAGCCAGCATGGTGACTCTGGATTTGCAGAGCTGTAATGGGGCTTTGATCTAATGTCACAACAGGCACAGGCATAGAGTCAGGCCCCAGCAGCAGCAGAATTCAACCCAGCCGGGGCCTGCTAAAGCCAGTGGAAAAACACCCATTGGCTTCAGTGGAAGAGTTCAGCATTTTGGTGCCAGCAGGGAAAAAAGCTCAAAAGGTCATACAGAGGAAACATAAAGGGGAAATTGTTCCAAGGCACAAGGAGCTGTTTCAAATTTTTGTTCAGACTGGCCTATCAGTTTGATTTTCAGTAGAGCAATGCATCTTACCATGCAGCCTCCCTTACCTGATTAGACAGGAGCATGATCAGTTTTAAAGAAAATCATGGGTTTGTCTTCAGACAACTCAATATTTCATGGCATCAGTTCTCTCATACTATTTTTTATTGATCAGAATACCTCAGGCTATTAAGTTTATTAATTAAATGATAATTTTTTTTCCTGGTGAGTATACAAAGAGATAAATGTCTTACAAATAAACTCAGAGCTTGCAGGCTGAGTCATGTGGTGATTTAGAAGTCATTTATCTTTTTCTCTCCCCCTCAGCAAAACGTAATCATTGCCACAATGTTCTGCAAGTCTAATGTGGCTGTGAAATGTGCAACATAAAGAGAAATTTTTCATTTCCAGCACAATCATACCAAGCTTTTATGTTATACTGATTTGTAATTGCAATGCTAACAAGAGGATATGGATATCTGCTAATTCATTTAAGTACAAACTGCCACCCTTCCGAAGTAGGGAGTGATCTGACCTCACTGGCTGAAGCCAACCTTTGTAGAGGCTGAATGTAGATTCAAATGTCTGTACTCTTCAAAGACATACACGCTTGCATATGCCTGAATTTTCCAGCACTTCATTGCTGTTCTGAGCCAGGCCTGGGGTTGACAGGTTATGCTTTAAAGCTGACAGACGGTAGCCCTTTGAAGAGTTTTCCCCCAGTGCTGGTTTTCCTGGAGATCACTGGAGAGCACGTCAATGGGAAATAAGTGCCTTTTACCACACCAGCCACCCCAGAGAAAGCAGAGAAGTGAGTCAGATGCCTGCTAAGCACATAGGGAAATTATACTGTTTTTTTGATCACAGCCCAAATCAAACTGTGGGTGCCAACTGATACTACCTAGAAGGGCTGAGCAACAGCAGGAAAAATAAAGAAAAATAATATCATCCAGGAAGACCAAAATGAAGAAAAAAGTGTAGTGTAGGCCCACCCTGGAAGGGAGAAGATGGTTGCCAGGACCACATGAGGACCTGTTCAGATACAGCAATGGATGTAGTTCAACAACATGGGCAGCTCAGTCTAAACAAAGCCTCTAGACTGCAAAAAGGCTGCACAAAACTCCCCCTTACACACCGTTTTACTACATGGTCACAGAGCTACCACTCAGTGTTTTGTAACACTGGATGCAGAGTGAAGCTGAACCTATTCCAGAATCACTTATACTCTTCTTGCTTCACCAGCAGTACTTTGATTTAAATAGACCATTATCAGGATAAGCACATAGTGTCAGGGTAACAGTTGAAAGCCTGGGCAATCAGGAGAAAAACATTGCAAGAGGGGAAAAATCATACTGATTGGGAGCAGCCTAAATAATTAATCTGAGACTAGACTTGTGTTCTACAACAAGAAAAACAAGCAGCAGTTGACATCATCTATACGTAACTCTTCATTAACACAGAAATTTCAGGCCACATCGGGGTAGAAAAGCTGGAGGAGTGACATGGGCTCCTCCTGTGAGGATAGCAGAGAAAGTAGGTAAGTGTGCAAACAACAGACCTCAATTTGTGTTCTTTCTCCTAAAAATTGTAGCTTTTTGTTTCGTATTCTTAGAATGCAAGGTGCATTGCATTGTATTTCACAACACAGAAAAGGACATAGCAGCATATGGGAAAAAGAACAGTGAACTTCTGTGTGAAGACCAACCTCCAGTCTAGACCTCTTTTCCTAGGCTGTTCCCTTTGATATGGATTTGCTCAAATGAAGACAGTCTAAAAAGCCTTGAAGAGCTGCCCATACATTTCTCATCCTTAGGTCACCTGCACTTTGAATACAATATACCAAGTATTAGTTTCTTTAGCATTTACTAATCTATTAAAAATCACAATGCTATTTCCCACTGAACATAAGAGTTGCATCCTCTTATGTTTGCAGCGTTGCTCTACTCATTTGGAACTGGAAGAAGGGCCTAGCAGAAAGAATCATAAAGAGGCAATGACAGCAAAGGCAGTGTTTGTAGGAACATATTTGTAAGTGATAGCACAAGAATACAAGGTAAGGTCTCTAATTTTTATCCCCTTTTTCTGCAAGCAAGCAGCTGCCCCAGTACCAGCCTACAGGTGGCTAAGGGACACCTGCAGTTCTTTGGGAGGGACAGGACTGTTGATATTGTTCCAATAACATCTTTGACAGTAAGCTCAAGAGACCTTACTGACATCTTCCAGCTAGAAAGTAGGACAAGGTGTATGTTGTGTACAGGTGCCATGCTAACAAGTCCATTAGCCTTAAGCACGGATACTACATTCTCCACAAACCCACATTCATCGTGCCACTGGGGGCAACATGCAGGTCAGGCAGCTCTGTGGACGCTAAACCAGGCAGCTTCCATTGGAGCACCTCAGGTTTTTTTGGCAATATCCCATCCTGCTCTCCAAAGCTGTTAGCTTACTGCTCCAAGTCAACATCTGATACAGATTAAAAGAACCATAAAGTGTTTTAAGAAATCAAGACCATGAATGTCCTGTGACAGCTTCGCTAAGAAACAGTGATGCTGCACTGAGAGCTAGTTTGTCAACCTTTGCTGCTTATGCAATTCACAGCCAATTTAATTAAAATTATAACAGATCTGAAAGCTGCTAAAATGTTTGCAATGACTATCAGTCATTTGATAATGGTATGGAAGAGCCATTAGAAGTGAACTGTAAGCAAACTTTTTCAAGACTGAATAACAGGAGCATTACAGTTCCAGCCATTAATGTCACAGTTCTTAGAAAAAATTAGTTGTCCACCTCAACCTAAAAACCAAGAATTTTTCTCTCCCACATTTACAATCAAAATGTGTTTATAAAAGGTACAGTAAATTTCATGGTTATGAGCTGCATGCTTTGCCTTCTGAATACCAAAACAGCCTCTGCTGACTCACTTTGTCATTTAGTTGATTTAATACAAAACTTCTTTCCTCCCCTTTTCAGCTTGTTGCTAAGATGAATACTCTGTATTCATTAGTAATCAAATACAATAGCAAATATAATATTGTTGCACAGATGAACTCTTTTTATTACCAACACCCTCATGTTTAAAATATTTCCTTTAAATAGTTGCCTCTTGCTATTCCAGTTCAGCTCATGAAGGAAGTTCTGACAGCAACAGATTGGACAAAGAATGCCAAATTAAATAACTGGAAAAACCCAGAATTAACAGATAACTGGTTTCACCACTCTAATAGTTGTGTCTAGCCGTAGCCACAAGCCTTTGGGATTGCCATTGTGGGAAAGCGCCAGAAGAGAAAGCTACTGCTGGCCCTGAGCAGAAACCACACTCAACTGCTTTTGTCCGATCCCCCCAACTTCGGGGCATAGATTAGTCCCAGAAAGTCTGCACAGCCCTGCAGGTCTCCCTGCTTGCAGAAGGTACCCGCTAGATCAGAGTCAGGCATTCACAAGTTGTGCAATCCTGCAGGTGTTGCAAGACCTCCGAGCTTTCAGAGTTTTGAAAGGGTGGAGACTCAGTCCCAAAAATGCACAGCTGAGAGGCCAGAACACTATTAGCAGTGTCATTTGGCTGATCGGAGTTCTGCATATCAAATGTTGAATTTAATTCTGACTTGAGCAAACAAAGCCACAGGTATTTCTTTTATGAGATACCTTCTCAAATCTGTCTTCTAACTTGAGGACTTTGGATTACCTGCAAAGAGAGGCAAGCAGCTCAGGCTCAGAGCAGCTCAGGTGTTATGCCCACAGCAAAGTGCCATCGCACAACTGCAGATGTAAAAGGCAGCCTGCACTCCTGTGAGCCAGGACAGCCATATGCAAAGCTCCCCTGGTGAGAGCTGAAATTTTCAAAATTGTCAAAAAGATGCACCAAAGGAACACAAAAGCAAGCAGTGACTTCCTTTGATCACATAGCTCCAAGAACAGAGATTTTTAACACACTGTACTCCATACAGAGTATATACATAAATACAGAGACACATACACAAATACATATTTATGAGAAACAAGACTTAATAAACTTTGTGCTGGAGATTAACCCCTATTCATATAGGTCATGAACTCTGTTTTGAAATTAATTTTATACATCATAATTATTTTTTGTTTAAAACTACCCCAAATTACCTCCTTTATTGAAGCGTTGCAAGGTTAGAATATTTATATGCATAACAGCAGATGCTGCTGTATCTCTGTACAATATAATACAATTTTATATCATATATTGCCTTTCATACTGACTGTATTCCCAAGCACTGAACAGAATTAAATACAATGAAGTAGTGGATGCAGGCACTACAGAGTATAAATTATAGAAACCAGTGGTGTAAAGACACTGTATGATGAATAAATTAAAGCACTGAGCCATAAGGCCAATAAAAGAGTGAGAAAAAAATTAAGAGGCATATGCAGATGAGAAAATCTACTTTAAAAAAAAAAAAAAAGACAAAAGTTGAAGAGATGGAGAGTTGATAAGGCAGAAAGATACACGGAGCCTGCTCCAGATGGTAGGAACAACAGCAAAGGCTCTTATACCAGAGTAGCAAGACTATGTACAAAGCAGCGTGGGGCAGCTGCAGAGTCTGCAAAAAGTCAGCAAGCAAAAGAAGGGGCTACATGCATTTCTGAGATGAGTCACTAGTTTTGGAAATAAGGAGAGACACTGAAAAGACGGCAGAACTTTTTCCAAGTACAGTCATACAGCTTAATATACAAAGGCACCTGAGACTATGGCTGTGAAAGGGTTCTTTAGCTCTGGTGCTTGAGAAGCCTCTATTGCCTTGGTAGGGTCAGTTGCAAACACAAGGATCAGAAGGGAACATACTGCCACATAGTCTGATAATTACTGACTTAACCAGAACACACAGACATCTATATGAACCCATGCAAAGAGTACACATGTGCACAATGAATTTATTTACAATGAATGACCAACATCCATCACAAACGCTGCATCAAAAGCATTTGCCTAAATGCATGGTTGACTTGACATCCCCATAGTACATACTAGAAATAAGCTGGTACACATATGTTAGATTATCCTTAAGGGCTCCACATATTTTGCATATAGAAATTGAGCCCTAAAAATCTCCTGCTACCTGAGTAGCTTTTTGCACAGACTGAATTGATGGCACTAGTATCACCATATTATTTACTATTTTGAGAAGTTAAACATGACTGTGCTATGCTACACTGTTTTTAAAAATATTAATAAACAAACATTAAACAGTCTCAAATTTAGCTCATGGGCCTGAAGCTATGATACATGAGCAGCAAACTGACATAGATGTGTTGGCCAGAATTTACTCAGCTCTGAACTAAGTAGCAAAAGCGATGATAGTGCTATTTGAAATCACCAAGCACACATATTTGTGGATCCATTTCACTCTGAAGTTGTCAGTGTGAGAACAGTGCTGAAAATAAACATCCCTTTGTCAACCTCCACTAACAAGCCTGCACAACCTTTAGGCTTTCAGACTAGCAAGGTCTAATGCTCACACATAGCTTCCACAGTGACATTTTGAAGTTGAGAAATGACAGTAGTGAGTCATTTAAATCTTGTTCATCTCCTTTCCATACCCAGCTTTATTTCCTTCCTCTTCATCTGTACGTCTCTGCCAGCCCACTCTCGAGATGATCCTGGGATATCAAAACAGGATTTAGCTACAGTCCTTGTACATGTGGACTTGAACATCTCAGAAGACCCAAACATATAAACACTGTACTTCGAATTCACCAGACAGATCCAATAAAGCTGTAAATGAAAAGAAACTGATGGGACTATATGCCTAGGAATAAAACTAAATTAATTAGCAAGTGTTTATAAGACCTAAACCTCTAGCACCTACAACATGGAAACAGTCACTCTGGCACACCTGGGCATTCACTGGCCAGAAATGAGCTCAGTCCTTATGCAGAAATCCAGTTAATAACCCACAGGCAATTTAGAAGCCCTCAGAGGACACACAGGAACAGCCCAAGTCACTTACTGAATTAGTGGTGGGGCACTGTACAGTGGTTAAATGCCCATCTCTCCAGCCAGCTCTGGAAGGCAGTACACGTCAGCTCTCCAGTGCACCCAAACCAAACAGCACACAAAGAATTGTTAGCAACATAGATTCACTTTCCTGGCTACCCCCTTCCAGGTTTTGAACTCGGGCATTGCATTTTAACAACTGATGTTTTAGCCATTTTGGCATTATCACCGATAGGTAGCCAACTCAGATAAGCTAGTAAATAACTCTTAACCATTTTAGATCAGATACTCATTTTATGCTCAGTTTTGAGGATGATGGGTCATTGCAAAGACCTTGCATTACACAAATGCTGTATGATGTGTTACTGGGTCATAATCACATCAACATGACAGTCCTGAATATGAAATGCAATTTCAATGGATACAGTAAAACACAACAAATCAAACAAATAACTGGTCTTTGGGTTGAAGACAGGACAGTGCTAGTTTATATGAAATAGCCGTTGGAAAAGTCACATTATTCATTTATAATCCAACTTAGCTATTAAATAAACTTCAGTTAACTATTAACACTCAATTATTTTTTTTTTGCTTTTAACTTCCCAAATAAAATTGTTATTAGTGGACCACTGGACTATTTAATGGCATAGTGCTTTAAAGAGTATGCAAGGGTCATGCGTGTCCAATGCCTGTGCAATACAAATACAGAAAAACCCTATGACCAGGTGAATTTTGTTTTCATAAAGAATTTAGGATACTGTCAGTCACAACCCTCTGCTTGAAACATCATGCTGAGATGCCAGCTGAGATCCCCAGACCAAGCGGCACCTTGGGTTGTCAGAACAGTCCAGATCCAAACTTTATGAAAAGAATTAGGTCTTCCTCTTAGTCATGGGCAAGAAAACAATGCAGTTCCTTATGAAATTTAGAGTAATCTGTCCAAAACTACCATGCAGCATTTATCAAACGTAGAAGCAAGATGCAATCAAGGCTAGGTGCATGCCTAATTTGAAAAAAATAAATCAACCACAAATAATCCACTGTAGGTATCTTAGCTGCATTTATTCAATCTGATGGAGCAGAAAAAGCATTATTAAAAGAATTAGCGCATCCCATCCTGAGATCTATTGGCATGTAACCAACTGGTGGGTGAGATCATGTAAGAATTGATTTTTCTGCCTTACTTAAAAAATAAGGTTATGTAGAGACTAAAAATCATTATCTGAGGTGTCCAAGAAGTCTTAAGCAAAGCTAAATCATACCTACAATTCACTTGGTGCATGCATGCAACTGATAAAGGGGTGGTAAAGTTGTAAGAAAGAAATTGCTAACTAATTTTTTTATTTGAATTTAAGGTAAATCACATATTTTGAAGACACTGGGTCTAGCATTAATTCATTTACTCAGAAGGTCAATAAAAATTTCTGTAGTCAAGAGCTCTATTAAAAGTCCATAATGTTACCTTAATGGAGAAAAACTAATAGAGTTCTTTTGGAAGTTCTCCATAAAATAAATATTGTAGAACTTTGGTGGATGTCTTAAATAGTTTAAATAGGCATTTTTATTAACAGACCTAATAATAGAATTAAACCAAATTAAAATAATTACTTTCACCAAGAGGAAGTATTTACATTCAAAATATTCTAATGGAGTTTATTCTGAAAAGAATTTAGAAACAATGCTCATTATTCAACATTGTGAAGTGGGAATTGGCGATCTGGCATCCACAGACAGAAGATCTGCCAATTTGCAGCTACTGTAGCACTTACTCGGAGCCTCTCTGTCTAAACCACTTTGCATGGCAGCTGTCCAGAACCTCAACCTGCAATACAATCCACCTCCTTGTCAAGAGCCCTCCTTGTTGGAAAGCATTAAACTCACCCAGCAAGGAAAATAAAAAAAAATAAAATCTGGGTAAGCCACAAGGCAGATAGCTGATACAATGCTTTTTTTCCAGTTATCTGCTCTTACCATGTTTCCCTGGGCATTTTGCCACTTATGATTATGCCCTTGGTTTATCCCAGGTTATGCTGTATTCCTTCTTTCTGTGGCTAACTGCTTACTGATGGTCTATGCACATTTGCAGCTGAATGAAACCTTTATATTTCAATTGGAGTGCTTGTAGGGTTAGAACATCCACCAGGCAATGCAGATGAGCCCAGCATGAGCCTTAGATGATTGTCACAGCTTAAGACACAGACAGCATTCAAGGTGCTGGAAGGGGCACATCCTGCAAAACCAAGCACAGCACTGGAGGCAAGTTTTTGACAAACTTTTAGCTCACAGGATAGTAAGGGATGGTGCACAAAGTGCTGTGCACCTCACGCAGCTAGAGGCAACACAGGCTCAGAGGCAAACTTGATGGGGTCACAATCCTTAACTCCTGCTGGTGGACAGAAAGCAGATTATAATACAGTTACTTAGATCAAAAGCAGCCATGGAGCCTATGGTTGGAACTAAACCCCACCAAATCACAGAATAATTTTGCTTGGAGCTCACACGGGCACTTCTCAGGGAGTTTACAGAGAAAAGGGAAACCCTGACCTGACAGAAGGGTACTGAAGAAAGTGTACCTTCTTATTGAATCCATAGGCTTCTGATTTGTAAATGAACAAACCAATGAATTTCTGATGAAACCACTGTATACTTAATATCCAATTACTGTACACAGACAACTGAAATTGATGCTTTTGGAGTTTAATTGCCCTGTGAACATTATCACTGGTCTTAGGTTAAAAGAGTACATTTTCCTGACGTGTCAGAATTGATTACAGAAGGTATTACCAGCACTGGGTTTATACACCAGGGTAACATACACACATCCCTTCCACAGCAATCAAAGTCACATCACACCCACACCTCCCTCACCCCAGCGACACAGGGGCATGGGGAAGGTTGCTGAGAGCGTGCTGTATGTACAAGTGCAGTCTGCCACAAGACCCATCGCAGCTCCCAGGCTGAGCACCTTCATTAAAAGTTTGTCCCAAGAAAACAGCTCCTTTGTGTGAGTCATGCCATCCAAACAACAATTCACTGCAATGAAAACAGCAGCTTATGCAAAAGTTTTGTCATTGTGCAATCAATAGCCATAACCAGACTTTGCTTCCTGTTATCAAAGTTAGGTTGGAATAGATACTGGCAGAGGTAGAGCATCACATAATAGTTGCTGCCAACACTGGAAGGTTTCCTCCCCCCACTCCGAAATGGCTTGCCAGGGAGTAAAAGCCCTTCCACAGAAGCTGGCAGCATCGTGGCCTTCAGAGAACAGACCAGAGACTGGAAACTATTTCAGCCACTACCTTACCAGACACATTAAAGGACTGGATCCAAAAGCCATAAAAGCTCCAGGAAACTTTTCGTTGTCTATAATGAGGTTTGTATCAGGCTCCAGGTCCCGAACGACCATCCCTAGTTTCAGCATTCATGTTTGCTAAAATTACAAAATGTCCTTTCTTTCCAGAGAATCTTATCAGAAAATTGATCTCTTTATATGTGAAGTCTTCAGCCAAGGTAAAGTCTTTTCAGGAGTTTTATGGTTTCCTATCATTCTTTTCAAAACCCTCTGGAAACTGGAAAATATGCTGATACTGTTTCTATGTTAAAAAGAATGGTTAAATAAAAGAAAAATATAGTTCTCAAATGTTTGCAAATATCCAGACCTTTCTAGTTTCTTCGGCAAAAATGGCAAAGGTTAATAGCAAACAGGTAAAAAAGTAATTCAGAATGACAGAATTATTAACAGAAGTACCTATCTAAACATTATCTCACTCAGTTTCTTATTTATAAGACCTACAACTGTGCTCTCTCTATGTATTTAAATTAAATTATCTAATGCAAATGTTATATACGAACAGCTCAGCAAGACACTGTGCTGTAACAACACACCTTAATCCACGTAAAAGCAGATTGCTAGTTCCAGGACTGTAAATGTGTCAGGCAATAATTCTATTGCTTCGCAGGTAGCAGAACACCCAATGTTCTCATTCCCAGATGGTGATTGAGTGATAGCTTTTAATATTGTCTAATGATCACAAACGTGTGGGGTCTTGTGTTAGCATCTGGTTTATGAGTAAAGTCGCACAAAGAAACAATTCACAAAACAAATAATCCCCTGCCCTCCAAAAGCTAGAATTAATAGAACAAGCACATGCTCTTTTATTACTGAATAAAAAAGCAGGGCGTGCTGCAAATATTTCTAGGTATGTTTTATGTAGTGTTACTAACCCAACGGATTGCTTTGTTCAGAAAGTTCTTAGAAGTCACAAGGTCCAAAGAGGGGAAAACAGTTTGTCAGGAACGTTGGAGGAAGCAAACAACCACGAAACTAAATCCTGTAATTCTGAGCGTGACAGACAAGGAGAGCTTTGCCTAAGGACAGCCTTAGCCAGTAATATGAAATGTCCAGGTAAGCTCGGGAACTCCTGAAGGTAAAAATATTGTGTTGGTTATTCCATCCTTACAGCTCGTTTTTCAGCTATGAGCATCACATAACAAATAAAGCCTCAAGGATTATTAGAAATCTCTTTACTTGGACAGAGCTACATTTTAATTATAATCTTCTTCTACAAAACTGCATTGAACAGGCTCCACAGTGGGCTTTTCAGCCTTTTCACATTTATTCCAGTGTCCCAGAAATTGCACTACTGTACATTTTTCCTTTAAGCTATTTTATTTTGTTATATCCCTATTTTTATTGTGGGGCTGGACTTTTTCCTAGATGCCTAGATTTTTCCAGGTGCACGTTCACAGCCCAGAGCCCTGTTACTGGTATGACTTAGAAGTCATTGCCACTTGCAAGGCAGAGCAGCAGCTCTCCTCAGGGCTGAGAGCGCATGTAAACCAGGCCCCTACACCACTGGCATATGCCATCCCATATCTCGGGCCAACTTGCACCCTTTGCTCAGTCACCCTGGAAAGAATGGGAAATATCTAAGCTCTGGTGCTGCAGAAACAGCTTCACTGTGGGTATGCAGAGGACGGAGAGGAATTTATTGTAACTATTTAACAGAGCACCAAGGGCATCGTGGCCATTTGCCGGCATTTACAGGGGTATCAAATTGTGTCCAAGAAGCTTGTGAAACCCAGATGAAGGATGAGACTGCAAATCTACAATTCTAGAGCACTGAGATACAGAAAAGGAAATTCTGAGCAGAAGGTGTACACAAGGCCCGTGTACGTGTATCCTGCATGGACCAAATATCTCAACTCAGCAACTCTTTTGCACCCTGGCCACGGGTACATTATAAAGATCTACCAAAGCAGGGAAGTTTAAGCATACCAGTACGGCCTTGGCTAAGCACTGTAGAGAGCTGCAGGCTCTGCAAGTCTCTCAGTCCTCAAAGCATGCCCTTCAGACAAGTTTCAGAAGAGAAGCAAAGTGCAGTTAATGCTATGAATAACAGAGAACAATCTTCAACATCGTTTAAATTGTCACAAATCTACCTTTTTACCTGAAACTGTAGGGCACAACTGCTCTTCCACCTCAGCCCCAAATAGCCCTTACTATGTACTGCTTTTCACAGAAAGCAGACTTCTCAAAATGCCATAGCTGAGATATGGATGAGACTCAGCATCTCTGTCCTTTAGACCCTAACATATGCATATATTCCCTTCCACACTCTCACCCCTGCAATTAATTGAAGTGACATATTTTAACAAACTGGTTAATTGAACAGAGTTAAGTTACAAAATTTAAGATACTTGCCACATTTATACATATAGTAATGAGATCAATTACTTTCAGCTCATGTAGACGTATTGAGAACTAATGAGATACTTAAAACGTGCATGGAGAAAGTCTACTTTCTATTTCCGTGCTGTAACTTGGAGCTTGTTAGGGATTTAGCTCTTTATCAGTTTGAGCTATGGCACTTACATTGATAGAAGGCCTGTTAGCTGTGGCTCCCGACTGCATTAAAAAGTCTTTTAATGCAGTTTTGTAGTGGCATACATCTCATTATAGTGCAAAAATGGGCAAACACTGAAGACCACATTGTTGGAAAATACTTTGTCTGAGAACACAGCAAGCAGAAAGCTTGTCCTTTGAAGGATAACATCCACCTCACTCATAATTTAGATAAGTAATCCTGAGACCTTTATAATAAGGAAACCTTTATCATTTTTTAAAGCTATTAAAAAAGACCTGCAAAGGTAAAGTGCCAAATTCTAGAACTGTTATCTTTATGGGTCACTTTTAACAACAAAACACTCTCTCACAATACAAAACACAGTGGTAATTTATTTCTTCAAAGAAATTGCACTGAGAGAACATCTACAACATGCTACACTTCATACACTGAGCTCTAGGTTATTACCTGGGAAGCCAATTTTCAGGCAGAGATTTCAACATCTGAGCACAGCCCTGGATACAGCTCCAGGCACATCCAAAATTTCTCATTAAGTTAGACACGCAATGAAAATGTTGAAAGTTGTTTAAGGGTGAGGGAAAAAGGGATACAGATATTATAAAGGGACAAGAAAGAACAGAAACAAGTGGAGAAACCTTTGGCTCCAGCACAGGGAGTTATAGGTGAAGTCAGCCCACAACAACCTCACCATGCAGCGGGTCTCCACATCTGCTTTCTGCACAAGCAGACTGACTAAGTCATGGCAAAGCTTTAAATCTTGCTATTTGGCAGATATTAACAGCTTCCTTTTAACTATAGTTCTAATCAGGATTCCTGCCTGTTGAACTCTGTAGACGTTTTTGTTTCCTGGCCCAGATATAAAATGGCACCCTTATGCACATGATAGCCTCACACCTGAGGGCCGTCTTCCAGGCCAGTAAAACACCTTTCCCTGAGGGACAGAAACTCCTTATCCATAGATGAAGTGTCACTGCATAGATATCTCAGCTCCTTAAGGACATTCAGGTAACGAGGGACGGCTCCACAGCAGATGTACAAAATATCCTTTTGCAGCTCTATGTGGCTAAAGCCTCCCCTTTACACCTTTAGTTTAAATTACTCATGCATTTGCTGTTGTTTTCTGAAGTGTTCATTTACCACAAGACAACATCTACAAGGACAACACCCCTTCAAATACCCGATCAACCCTGGCTGTAAGGCTCAAAGGCAAGAGCCACAGTAACCACCTCTGTGTGAGGCAAAGGCTTTCAGATCTGACCTTCAGCTGCAAAGGGAAAGGAAGGGGAAAAACCACTTACCCAGCCATGGCTGAATGAAACAAACCCAGGCAGCAGGAGGTTGCTAAAAGAGGATTTAAATAGCTGGTGCAAGACCCAGGTGTGATCCTACTGGGTTCACCTGGTGTGTTGTCAGGAGGCAGCAAAGCAGCTTATCCCCTGATTCACTACAGCTGTGGGTTCACCCCCACCTGTGCCAGGATCATCCTTGGGTCTCATCAGTTACCTGGAAAAGGAAAAGACTTTGTCCTTAACTATCAGACTAAATCAGCTCTGTGGTATTTGTGGGCTTAGAGCTGGGCATCAGGGCTCCCAGTTTGCAGTGAGAGTTGGGAGCAGGTATGTGGGTCCACCAGCTCTTCCTCCCTGCAAGAGATGGCAACCTGCATAATGGGGGAGAAGGAGACAGCTGTAGGCTATGCCTTGCTTTGGTTTTCCTTACAGTCAGCATGCATATGCTCGTATATTCAGTCTGAATATATTGCTTTCCCTAGCACTGGTCATACATTTGCCTGTCATTACAGTGCCTGTAAGTAAATACAGAGAAATAAATATGAATACTTAGCACTTTAAGCCCATTAAAGCATTGGCAAAGTTTCACATGAGATGGTCTTTAAAGCTTGATGTACGGCAATAAAATTAGTTCAGAAAGAGACAGCTGCATAAAAACAATGTATGTCTTCACATAAAACTGTGAAAAATATTTTGACTGGCACAGATTTTAAGGTAGGCTTATTTATTGGAGCTATGCTTCAGTAATTTACAAAATACAGAATCTGATAAACAGGAGCGTCAGATGCTCACGGAGGGGAAGACCAATGTGCACTGATTTCAGCTGATGAGTTTGAAATCATGTTAGGCTCATATCAAAGATTTATACCGAATGTTGAGGAATGATCACGCCTTACAGAAACTAATGGCTAAAAAAGTAAAATTAAAAAGAAGTGGAATAGGGGTCTGAAAAGATTATCTAAAAGTATAATATAAAAAAAAAATATCTAATAACAAAAGATTAATTATTTTTTAAAAAATCTATGAGCACCAAGTTTGAATAATATCTATATTACATTAGATATATTTTAAAAATTGTGCTTCTGGACTACGTGTGTCAGACAAAAACATCCAATCTGTGTCTTTGATCCAGTTAGCAGTAATAGAAAACACTTTCCCAGAGAGTGATGCAACAGAAAAACAGATTCATGAGAGCCTCCACTCCTTATTTATAGCTTTATGCAATTTTTATCTCATATCCTTCTTCCTGTCCTTTAATTGAAAAGCAAAATTTATACCTAAGAGCAGCAGTGCAATAAGAGATGGTGCCTGTAGATTGGATTTGAGTCTCTAAAGTGAACTGAGTCACATTAATGATGCAGTGTTCTGGTTTTTGTGTGCTTTTTGCTATCTGGTTAATGATATCGTGAGACAAAGGCACCAGACCAGCAGCAGTAGGTTTTAGCATGCTCTTTCTTACCCTGGTTCAAAGTGGTGATTGTAGTGGATTCAATTCATAGAGGCCAAAGAAAAAATAGGACAACTTCGGAAATTGTAAAATGAGACTGAAACTTCGTATTTTAAAACAAATATTAAAAGTGCATGTCTTTTAACAAGACCTTGGCCTTAAGAAAATAGACTGATTTACGTTTTAATATCAGATAAAAAGTTTCAAATAGTCAACGACAGTTTGTACTGATTCTCCATTTATGCCTGGACTACCACTGAGCGTGTCTCACATTGAATAATAGAATAATTTACATTGGAAGAGACCCTTGGAATCATCCAGTCCAACCATCAGCCCTACTCTACAAAGTTCCCCCCTACACCATCTCCCTCAACAGCACATCTAATCGACTCTTAAACACATTCAGGGATGGTGACTCCACCTGGGCAGCCGATTCCAGTGACTGACCATTCCATGAAGATTTTTTTCCTAATGATCAGCCTAAGTGAGGAGTCTTATTCATGCATTCTCTTGGTTGTTCATATAACGAATTCTCATAAAAAATCGAAGCCTGTGCAGTCATCTTAAAGTCCATTTATGTTCTGATATGTACATACACATTAATTCGGATTATATTCCTCTAATTGCACAAATTAATTGCTCTTTTATGAATTTTATAACACCTCATTTCAAAGGGTTTCTCTTGAAAGTATACTGAAAAGGTCAAGACAAACATCAAACACTGCCCTGTTCAACGTGATTTGAAGATTATAATAATATCAAACTAGAAGGTTTTGGGTTTTTTTCAATTAGCACCTTTGTAAATTTTCCATTTTATGAATGAATAAAATCCTTGGGTATTTATTTACTCTGCCAAATGTGTGCATGTACCACCCAACTACTATTGGCAATTTTTTTACTGTTAGTTATTCTTAATAGTTATTGTCAGTAACTATTTCAGTTCACTGAGAACAACGGCACATCACCATAATTTGTTATTTTTCTCAGGCAAAGATCTGCCTGAAAGTTTACTCCCAGTGTCTGCAGCCCAACGAGGACTCTTGGGACAGAAAAAGAATACCAATGAGCTGATATTTAATGTCACAGATATTAGTACTCCTCTATGCTTTTGTGCAACTCTTTTCATTAAAAAATGCCAATGTGCAAAGAAACTACTGAGGTACTGAGCACTCTGTGGTGACCACTGTACATAGCCACTAAGCAAAGGAGAGGCACAAATCCAATGAATTTCTGAGTCTGCCAGAAGGCACATTTCTCTCATTCAGAAGGGTACAGATAACACATTAGTATTCCAGGTATTGGTTGATTTTCAGCTCTTCTCTGAAAGCTACGCATGCACTTGTACCCCAGAGAGCAATATAAGAGCAAGACTGTCAAACTCCGTCTTTGCTGTAGACTAATTACAAAACCTAGGAGCCTAGTTTGCAAAACTGGGCTTCCTTTGCTGCCTATCAATGCTATTTTATGTATCTTAACAATATGGAGGATTTTTTTTTTTTTTATGGTAACAGATATGCTTAGTTTCTATGTCTCTTGGAAATAGCAAAACAGGACACTGAATATTTGCAGCACCAACAGGAGTAATAGCTGGCAACGTGCTAAGTTTACCTCAGATCAATTACCTGCTAAAATCACAACAATTAGTTTGTTAATTTGAATTTTACCTAAAATACAAACATAAAAAGAAGAAGAGATTTTAAAAAGCATAAAGCAGTAATGGTGAAATGAAGGTATGGTTGTCATCTCTTGGGACAGGATCTCTCTCTAACACTCCAACACAAATATACATGGCTTTGATTGAAAGCCCATTGCTCTCAGGAAGATTTGTTTACTTTTCAAACACAAGAAGGAAGCACCATTTCTCAAAAACCCATCTTCCAGAGTATACCTGGGGCTTTCACATCGCCATTCATTTAGGGTAGCAACTCACAACATAGTCTCTCCCACAGCAACATCATATCAAACTTCATTTAGGGAATGGCTCATCTATAAGTCTGTCTGCTGCTCAAGTGTGCCAAAACCTTCCTGGAGACGTAGTGACTAGTTTAATGATCAGATTTTAATATTCCTGAACTGCCACCACATTGACCCTTTCACTGGATTGGATCCGTATGTACCCTACAGAGCCATTACTGTATCTACTTGTACATCCTCAGGCATGTTCTGTGTTGATTTGCTCCCTGACTTGGATATAGTATCTCTTTGGAACAGAAAGAGCTAATTACAAATATAAAAATAACAATAAAAAAACTTTTATCCCTCAAGGCAAATTTTCTTTGAGCCTACTAACATTTAGCATATATGTGGCTTCCATATCTCAGCTTGAAGAATCGCAAATGTATTATTGAGTGTTGGTAAAACTCTTCAAATTTGTTTATATTCTTTACATTCACATGCAACTGAAGCAAATCTCCTTCGGTAGGATCTGTCTTCCTCTCTCAGTGATGTCAATATAACAATCGCTCACTATCAAGGGAAACATGAATCAGATGTCTCAATAGAATTGTTTCATTAAAACTTTCTTTATCATCCCAGAAAATTCAGGAAAAAGTGAAATTTCATTCATTGCTCAGCTACAACCAACTTTGACACAACTTCCAATTGACCTTGACATTTGAGAACTTTACAAGACAGCAAATTACTGGGAGGACCTATAAGTCTGCCAGGTTAAGAGAAGTCAAATAGTGAATAGCAAGAAGGGCAACACAGCCAACAGTATGTAAATCAGGAATTGTATTTAAGCCAACATATTGCATTATGCATGAAAAGGTGAGTAATAGCAAATAGTTTAAGAAATCTGTCTACAATTAATGAATCCTAAATAGCTTTATTAATGTAGGTCAAATTCCATCTTCTTGTGGGAATTTGACATTTACTAATATGGCCCTGCATGAATTATTCAAAGAAGGTGTATTTTATATATATACAAAATTGTACTATGCTCCTCACAAAGGCTGAATTATACTTGTGTTACAAAATCTGCAGGCGCGACTTGATTTCTGATCCAATAATCATTAATTAAATAATATTGAAATCATACTCTAATGTATCTAAATTGAAATGTTAGGCAGAAGTTTGCAAAACATTATTTATTTTTGCCAGTGGCACACTGTCATCACCCATCACAGATCAGGTATTCAAATTCTCTTTTGTTCTTATAGAATATAAACCTAGCATCAATTCCCACTCAAGAAAAACTATGATTAGTAATTAAATTACAGTGCATTAAACTTACTTAACTTAAGTTCACCAGCTGGGGAAATTCTGTGCCCATGGGCTTAACAATAACTCCTAATCTTGCTGTTGCCTGTTCCTATTTTTTTAAGTTGTATTATAATTTTCTTTATTGGAATTTCATTAAAAATGGTAATATCATTACTCCTGTTAATGCATAAAACCAACACCGTAATCCTGAATTTTAATTAGTAATTATAATTAATCATTATTTCATTAATGAAATGTTTAGTTGCTAATTGTCTTTGAGCACTCCAGTCCCTAGGCTTATAAGCATTTCACAACATTTAATTTCTCAGTTCCTGATTAAGTGGAACCATCAACCTTATTCACATTTAACACTTTTGTGTGGTGCAGTACTTCAGGCCTTTTATTTACTATTTACACCTGCTCAAATGGATGGCTTCAAGTCCTGATTACTATTTCATTAATGGAGAAACAAATGCCTCAGGTATGCAGCAGACAACACAAAGATATCTAGGAGGTAAAGGTAGTTTCTACAGGGCTTTTTCCACTCACTCTGTTGTAACTTTACATCTTAATTTTCCACATTTCCAACACCACACAGGTCTGGGTTCATCCACCCGATGTTCGGGCAAGACTAGGCAAGGCTGCAATTAGCACCTGTGCTCCCTTCACGGGGAGAGTGGGCGCTGGAGGGTCCCATGGTTTGCATGGTCAAATGTGCCCCTGCCTACAACAGCCAGGGCTTTTGGAATTAGGTAAGGTGATCCTGGGTCAGTCTGGTTAGATGCAAAGACTTGTAGACACAGGGAAGATGTGATCTGATTTTAGAAAACCTGGCTCAACCACAGGAATACTGCAAGGAGGAGCGTGCCCGTGTGACATCTGGGATCTGCATACCATGAATTTTGAAAGATACAATACAACGTGCAAAATTTTGCAACATGTAACTTAGTGAACTATGCTTATAAAAATGTCTACCAGCTCTCTCTTGGGATTAATTAAAAACTGATGCTGGCTAGCCAATGGCTGGGATAACGAACTGCCTTTTGCTGCTGTCAGGGGGTTGGAGGGTACAAGAACCAAAGGATTCAAATTAAATGGCTTTAAGTTTATGAGTGTGCTGGAAGAGAATTAACCTCTCACTGGCTGCACTGAATTTGGGAAAAAACTGCAGGGGAATGAGGTGAATACAAATCCCTCCAGCCCAGGACCAATCTCCATCAGTTACTGGTAGTGAGCCCCAGAATATCACAGAGATATCCTAAGGATAGTACAGAAGAAAAGGGTCAGCATACATTGACAAGTCCCCAAACTCTCCTCCTGTTCTGGTTTTCCCAAACCAGGCTCCTTTAACCAGTTACTCATAAAATTCAAAAGTGATTTATAGTTATTATACACATAGTACAGACACGAGTATTATGCATTAGACATGGTCCTAAATACAACAAAAGAAAGCTTTAGAGATGATCACAAGTCACGGTGATAATTGTTTTTTGAAGCTGTGAGGCTTATAACAATTGTCTCACTGATGAACAAATATATCACTGCTAACACTAAAAATATTAACCTTTAATTTGTAAATGGAACTCAGTATGGAGTGTAGCCAATTTGATCTGCAAAAGGGGCTGTGAATTGCACAAGGAATGACTAATATTCTGCATCACCATTTCCTGAGCTAAGGTTCACAGGTTACTGACAGCCTGTGCAGCCCTTGCTGGAAACCTTATCTGGTCCACAGAGACATAACACCCTTTGGGTATTTTTAATTTAATGTTCCTTGGTAAGGCTGCATGCTATCCATAAGAAATTATGAGGACGAACAAATGGATGCTGGCCCAGAAGGCCAGAAAGCTGGAGTTCTGGGTTTATGCTGAGCCAACATTCACTGTGTAAAATCTTGGAAATTCAAAATAAGAATTAACCTGAGGTTTTGGTGAAAATCGGGTATTTTTGTTCCTGCACAGATCATATTATACCAGTAGTAAGCCAACAGAAATACATAGCATTTTTAAACACTGTATTTTTTGGTAAAACAATAAAAGTGTATTCCTTTAAGTTACACAACTTGTATGTCTACTTATCTTGTGAATACACACACAGAGAGCATTCTTGGGGTAGGGGGAAATACTTTTTTTAATTGTTTTCTGCTAATTTTACACTGACTATGTTTAAAAATGCCTAATTGTATGCAGTGTGTTACAATGAAGCACAAAGGACATATTTTCTCCTTTTCAGAACATGATGCTAGATATTTGATGGCTACCCTAGAGAGTGTCAGTGAAAATGTCTAGAAATGTGGTGGGATTTACATATAAGGAAGGTCTGAATTTTGAAAGAAGGCAGATTTTGCTCAGGGAGGCACCTCCCTCAGCCAGTTGGTGCTCAAGTCCATTGGCACAAGTTGAAGTTGGAGTATTTGTCTTACGGCTGAAGGTTCAGAATACAAATCTTGGTCCCAATGCACTCAGGGACAAGAACTGCATGAAATCTAGTAACGGAAAATAGACTTCCTCATGGTTCACCATCTGGATATTATCTAATTATTAATTAGAAGACAGAAGATATGTGGGAAGCGACCTCTCCGTAAGGTGTGGTCTACCCCCAGGAATATCTGACAACACATACATCCAAAACCCATGATATTTGGAGACATGAGCATTTAATTGAGATTTATACCATATTTTCTTGGCTGCACAGGAAATAAACAAGGAGAAAGCCAAGAGCATTTTTCTGTGTTATGGTAGCTGAAGGATGATAGAAGTACGTTTCTACTTACTGCACCTCTAAGAGCAACTGGGAAGCTGTGCTCCGTATAATGTTATGTTACTAATGTAGTACTTGATTCAGTGAGAGAAATTCTTAAAAGATCATTTCGAAGCAGATGGGGGATCAATAGTTTCCTGTACAGTCTGTACTCTCTATAGACCAAATAGTATTCATACATCTGAAGTTTAGCAGATGGTGTTTTTGCATTAATTTTCTAAACTACCAACTGTAGGATACTCTGTTTTCAGAAAACCAGTTGCCTTAAGGCTTGAATTTTTAAAAGTATTTCAAATGTTTCATGTGTTGTAAGCACACCTCTTTCTCAGGTTTTCTCTCCCAAAGGTGCTGTTCTGGTTTTGGATCTCAAAAAAATGAATTGGCAACAGGCTCAGAAGTGCAGGTCCATACTATGTTCATAGCAGGAGGGTGGAATATGGCAACAGCATTTCACCAAAGGGCATTTACTCTGTTTGGCCACAGAGCCACTTCCTCTGCCATCATACCACTTTGCTGCTTTAGAAGGAAACCAAACTGGTGGGTGGAAAGTGAAATAAAACCATTCCACATACTCACAAGATGCCATTTGCCTCTGTTTCAAATCAGTCTCCAAAGCCCACTCCACACTTGGAGCACCTGTTTTCATCTAGCAGTGCTTCTTCTCTGATTTAAATTATTTATGTAAACAAAAAAAAATTTGAGGAATCATGAGAAGGCGTAGCACCTCTGAATATTTTAAAGATACTGGATTCTTCTTTTTTGGATAGCTATCACAAGCAACACTTTTGCAAATTTGACTGTAAGTACATCTATCAGGGAAGAAAAAGTTGAATGAAGGTCACTGTCTCAGATTTTGAGTACCTAAGGAACCCCCCAAAACTAAGAAGTCTTTGATCCGCACTAAAGTGGAAGAAAAAGAAAACTTCAAAGAAGAATAAAAATCCTGCTTTGCACCTGCCTTAACTGCAGTCAGCGTGTATTATTTATCATCCTCACCTCACTTCTGCATTGCTCTAAGCATGCCGAAGTCATTCAATTTAGCTTTTCACTTTGGTCAGCCTGCCAGGAAGGAGTAATCTTGCCTTCACCTTCCCTAGCCCTCTTCTGAACGTAAATATAGTGTGACTGCTAATTTGTTGATTTATACAAGGTTTAATCCACTAGAGTCATAAAATATTAAAGGAATCTTTCTTCAGTAAATTTACAGCTAAATAAAATCGTAGCTCTCAAGACTTGCAAGAAACTAGAGTGACATTTTATTTGATTGAAATGCATTTTCTGATTCAGTGAGGTGGACTGACATGGGCAGCTTGCTTATTTAAACCCCAGCCTATGCAGTGTGTTTGGGTGGTATCTTCCTGAGAGAGAAAATTTGTTTCCATATTTCACAGCATAATGCAGCTAATGCCTTCATCTTCTCTTTTACTGTTACTACTAAATAATTGCAATGAAAGAGCAGATATTTTCTGCTATAATTAATGTGACACAATTAAGACAAACCCCTGAATTAGTGCAAGGTGGAAGCTCGGCTGAGTTTGGTTGAAAATACATTCCCAAACACCCCGGAAAGCCTTGAAATAAGATCTCTCCTTTCTCCTCCCAGTTCTAATGGAACTCTCATGGAGTTGGTATCCACGTCTGCGGCGAAGTAAAGACTATGGTATAAATATGCAAAAGACTACGTAAATGAGTTTAAGTTTCCTACAGCACATCTCCAAAGACTATTTCTATCAGTGTATAATCTCATAACCACCAACTGTCTAAGCAGCGCATCATGAAGAAAAAAACAACATTTCCACCTGTATATTTCAGATTGGAGGGAAAGTCAGACAAGGCATAGGAAAAATAATTTATTTTTAAAACCATTAATTTAATCCCAGGTGATCCTGTCCATTTTTATTTCCATGCTTTATTTTATTTTTTATCAAGTGTCATTTTGCTTTCCTGAGTGCATTACAGGGGACAAACAGAGCATTTTTAGCTGTGTACATCTAGCACTGTACAGGCTTATAAGCAACCACTTTTTAAAAAGACAGAAAATGAACATGGGGTTATATTTTTTTGAGTGAGACAGGATGAGGAAATAGCCTATAGATTGAACTCCCCACTAACAAAAATGGACCATAGAACATAATTTGTGAACTACAGAAATTCTGTTACGTAAATGCTCTGCATATTTTTGGCAATTGCTCTACTGGAATAGTTTGGTTAGATGCTTGTTTTGAGTTCTGCAACACAATAGAAGATCTGTGTAACTGGCATTTTTGAAGATTCAGTCCCTTACTTAAATGCCTAAAAATAAGATTAAAGGATAAATCAAGTACCTGTATTAGTTTTGTTGGAACACATTATTTAAGTGTATTGGAAAAATACTAGAGAGTGTGAGCTCAATGAACATTAAAAAATGCAGATTATCAATGGGTAAACTAACAGCTTCCATTTTTAAAGATATTTATTGAAGAGTCTACTTTTAAAAACAGTTCTTTTCAATAAAATATGCAATTCCTATTAGAATTAAGTCTTTTTGTTTGTTTGTTTTAGCTTGAAATTAGAGTTGTCCCTCAGCACAGTTTGGAGGCCCTTACTGACAAAGTTAAACATTATTAAATATTTGAAATCTCCATGTAGGGTTTTCTAGGTATAATCATAGTGTGGTTTTGCTGATTTTCAGCCTACAAGGTAGAACACCCAGTCCTTGAAGAATCCTACAAATCCTGTCTTTTCTATGCTATTTTCTGGCAGTTCCCGAATCCCCAAACTTTGCAGTATTGCAGAGAATCTATTCAAAGTATATGTGTGTTCTCAAGTTAATCTCTTTGATGTAACAAAACTAAACCACAAAACAAAAGAAAGGTCTGCTCTCTCTGAGGTTTTTTAAAAAGAGGATTAAAAAATTACCATCTTTAGCTGCTCTTCTAATAGCAAGCCTGCATCAGAGGAATAATCTGCCTTATGTCTTCATCATTCAGAGTGTTTCCTTAAAGATATAACTCTGTGGATATAATCTGATTTACAAATGAGATCACTCAAAACATTACTGTAAGCTTTAAAAACTTGCCACAGATGAAGATCATGTTGCAGCACTTCTGCAGACACTTCTCCTGCAACCCAACTTCAGCTGACAACATTTTCAGCCGTGTTGTGAGACACTGGTATTTCCCAAAATGCTGGGCACTAGGAAATATTTAACGCCTCTCTCATCTCTGCATCAGGATTGGCACTATCTAACTGTCATGGCTTTGGCTGGAATAGAGTTGGCTTTCTTACTGGTAGCCGGTATAGTGCCATGTTTTGGATTTGGCTGAGGATGGTGTTGATAGAGAGCTAATATTTTCAGTTGTTGCTAAGTAGCAGCGCCTTTTCTGCTTCTCATAATACCTTTCTTGTACCCTACCTTGCGTTGATGAGATGCTGCAGCCTGCTGCAACTCTGAGTGACCTCGCTTCCATCCTTACATGATCCCATGCGCCTCTCAAATTTAAGTCTTTTACTAGCCCTAAATTCATCTTTATTTAACTTAATGCAGGTTCCTACTTCGTGATACCTGCAGCCACAGGTCTACATACAGAGGGGATGTTAACTTGCTTTATCAGACGCTTTAGCTATCTACAGGGCTCTGCTACACGGCAATGAAATTGCCAATACATATTTTACAGTCCAGTTCTCAGCTGAGAGGATCCTGAAACTCTCTGAAAATTTCAGGAATTCAGTTGCAAAATGGCATGTGCTCCAAGCACTAGCTTCTGCTATCAGTGCTTTCATTGCTCTTTTCATTCAACCAGTGATTTATTTTTTTCTCTTGAAGCCTTCCTTTCCTACTACTACTGCCACCAAGCCACACCTTGGTCTGACACTGTTTCTGTCACTTTGTCCATCACCTGTTTACATACAATATTGCAACAAAGAGGGTTGGAACATCCAGCTTCTGGGGGTTCTTGCAATGGGATTTGTCTTCCAACAGACATATTTGATTTATATGCTGCAGACTTTATACCTTCAACTCTGTTTTGGCATGACCCTCATACATTCAATATTCATTCTCTTCACTTATCCTTGCAGTTGTTGAGTTTATAAATCCTAATCTGTCTCTCTGGGATGGTGAGTTTATATTGCACCTTGTGTGCTTCTCTGGCTCTCTCAAGATTCATATCGTTTATTAACTGTGCAAAAACATGAAATTGGAAAAAAGCCTTAATGCAGGACCATGGATTAATCATAGATATCAAATTTCCTTTTTAAAATGGATAGCAACGTAGCATATACACACACTGGAGTTAAAACTTAAACTGCATTACTAAATGACTTTCCCCATTTATATATAAATTATGCATCTAAACAGAAGTGTTAATAATTTAAGTTATTACGTTTCTCAGCTAACATCAGATCCTAATTAGTCTTTAGCATAACTGTAAAGTATAAATAGGTTGATTAGAATGTGTAAATTTATTATGTCTTTTCAGCTCTTAGTACAAAGTGAAAATTTTGTTTTGTTTTGGTTGGGGAATTTAGGTATCCCAATCACTGTGTATAGTTGAAATTTTGTTGTTATTTTCACTTACTGGCAACAAACGGGAAGGAACAGAGATAAATACTTAAATAAATTCAGAATTTTACCAGTAACAGGTTTTGGACATGCTTGAGACTTTCACCGTGAAACATGCTCTGAGTGAATGAAATAAAGATTTACTGCTATGAAACCAGCTGCAAGGAAATCTCAGGCAAACCAGCGTATCACAGTTGAGTCAGAAGCAGGACCCCAGGTTCAACTACAATGGGGATATAATGATGATGGAAAAAAGTCACTGATCTAAAAACTGGAAAAGCATTATGAATGTTACTTCCTTTGCCTTCACAAACATAGTTAACCCAATAGTCATATGTTCCTTCTTCGCTTCCTGATCAGCAACAGATACCACCTACTTGGCTGTTTGCAGTGGATCTTCTTTTATTTACATATTACAAATTTCTAATTGGCCTTTATTCAGTTGTGAGTTTTATTTGGGGGTGGAGAGGGCATTAATTTAAATACAAGTGCACAAATGTGATGCTATGAGAAAAACCTAACAGGTATGGTTCAACAAGAAAAGTTGAGAGCAGACCTGCTCTTCTTACAGTCAAAAAGTTGAACAGGGTTCTAGTATATATGAGTACATAGGTATGTGTGCACCTTGCCATTGCTGTACCCCATCCTTGCCACTTATAGCCACGTGCTCTGTGGAATGGTGACTTGCCATTTAAAGGGACCAGTGAAGTATGGAGACACTTGAAAATGAGGAAGCACCTCGATGGTGTTGTGGATGGGCACAGCTGGTCCTGCCATCCTGTAAAAGATCACCAGCTGATGGGGATAAACCCCTTAAGCTGTGGTAAAGGTGACATCGAACATTCTCTAATGTAAGTGGCTCAGCCAGATGAGGCACTTAAGCCTGGTTCTGTATCCCTGAAGACACAGCATAGTCCCAGATTGCATTTTTGTATTTGTTCAGCTGGACTAGGTCCTTTTTGCTCCCCCTCCATGCCGGACTATGGCTCTGGGGACTCAGGTCCTTTTTCTGTTTTCCTCTTTGCAGCCACTCCTGTTAGTTCCCCCCACCCCAGCCCTTGGAAGCAGCTTTTCTCACAGCATCCAAAAATATATGTGGGGTTTTATTGCCTTTGTACATCTAAGGAATTTCCTGGGACTTGTGAGTTATATTCTTCTGTAAAAGTCCTCAGTGACCTGTAAGAGCCTTTGTCCCCTAGCCCTGCTTCACTTGCTACTAACACCGCTGAAATTTCAGAGATTAATTTTTCATCCTCTGCTTTCAATACTTTTTTTCCCAGCCGTTTTGAAAAGACATGACCATGGAAGGTCTTTAGATACTGCTCTGCCAATTTAAAAGTATTTCTCATCTCTTTAGCACTTGATTTTCTTTCCAAGATGTGAGAATTACACGAAAAAACCCTCCTTCTGTTGAAGAATATATATGTGTACATATAGAAATACATCTGTAAGAGAGGAAATGAACTACACTCATAGTGTGTAAGGATGATGTTGTCTAAACTAAATTCTCTTTGACAGAAGGAGTCCAGCTTCAGGGGAAAAAAAGGAACAGTAACTGTTAACATAAGGCCCTCAGCACTTCCATGTGAATTATGAAGAGTGACTATTACCATCCAAATGAGAAAAGTGCCAGCCTTCACCACATATAGATAAAAGTTTAAATTTAAAAATTTTGCTAGGAAGTTTCCAAAAAACAAGTATGTCCCTTTATCGATGTCCACCTTCATTCACAATACCCAGCTTATAAATAAACTTCCTGAAGCCACACGGTACCAATCATCCAGCAAGCATAGTCCTGAGACTTTTCTGAGCTACTACATTACAGTGAAATTCAGATACAGTCTCATGTTAGAGGACATCAGCCCTCAGATAAAAAATTATGTGCATGTCTCCTCCTAAATTACAGGAAAGATATCTGCCTCATCAAACAGTAAGAGTATCCTAGAGCCTGAGCTGTTGCAGTTAATGAGTCAGTTTCAGACCAAGCACCCTAACCTAAGAGGTCACAAACTGAAGATGTGCCCATAATTTGCCAATTTTTTAATTTAATATTTCAATTAAAGCCCCTCCTTCACAGATCTCTTGCAGATCAGGGCACTTTGATCCAATCAGGGAAAGTGAGTGTGGCTCTGTGGTACGTGAGCAGGTCCCACACACAGTGTTGCTGAGCAAAAGGCACAGCCTGGCTTGCGATGGCAGTGCTGTGGCAAAGAGCAGCGTGGAAACTTGGATCTGGGAAAAACTTAACTACAGTCATGTTCTTGAGAAAAGAGTGAATCTATCCTTGCCAGTGTTGACAAATGTCTGACTCAAAAGTTCCTCTGGGAGACTGCTTTGCTTCCTTTCTGAGGCTTAATGGAAGTTATTAACAAAAAGTGCTTTCTGTTGCTTTTCTTCCCACACCTGACCCTTTGCTGTTTAGACAGCACTCATTATCCAAATGTCAGGGGTTTCCCCTCAAGCCCAGTCCCAAAGCCCCCGCTACAGAACAATCCCCAAACAGCAGACACTAATTTCGGGGTCAGTCTGTAATTCAGGGGGGCCTGTTTTCCCATTCTCCAGAACAGAAGGACAGGACACCTTGTTGCTGCCACTCTCAGTGCTCTGCTGAAGCTGCTCAGTGCAGGGCAGCAGCTCCACGGGGTGACAAACGTGAGCCCTCACCAACACACAAATCACAGCCCTCCATACCACCACCATTTCGAAAAGTCAGGAGAGCCAGTGAGGCTCCAAAACTGCTTCCAACCTCCACAGGTCAATTATGCAGCACCTAATTCTATTATTTGTCTCAAATGTATTACTTCAGAGTTTCACTGTGCCCGCTCCTGCCCTATCTTTAGAGAATAATGAATAATCATCTCCTAGTCACCCTCTCCACCGTTATCCTATGATTTTCCAAGTGGACAACCTTAACGTGGTTAGTCTACCTTCCTGGGGAAGTCATGGATTTTCCTGAAGCTCTTTGGTTAAATGGATTACACTGAAATTTCCTTACATCCAAAAAATTCAACTCTGTGCTCAATCCAAATAAAATAAATGCAATATCCCCAAGAGGAGGTTTTGTTTATAGAAAACTATGGGTTCTGGGAAGAAAAGGGAAGGAACGTTATAATGGATGCTGCATTTCACCATTAATCAGATTAAAAAAGTTTCTGGTTTCTTCTGCAATTTCATATCTTTGTGGTGTGTCCCAACTACAACATAATAATTTTAATTTATTCTCCAGTTCAAATACACATAGCTCTCTAAAGTCCTTTTTTTAATTAGCAAGAATATTTTATTACAAATGATTATGTCTCACAAAGTTATAGTAAAATTTTACAATTGTGCAGCTACCATCTCACAAAAAAACCCGCTTGGACCCAAATCTATGCTTTAGCTACTACAGAATCTCATTTGCAATCCTAGTTTGGGACAGAGCAGTTGTATTTTAAACCACTTTGGATTAAAATCTCTTGCTAGCATTAGATGATGAAAAAAAAAAATCATACATGTTTAAAATCAATTTGAAGGGATGGAAACAGCTCAAAGATTCAAATCCAGGGTCATGCAGTGGGCACACACCTGTATGACTGATCGTAATTTGTACCTCCAAATTGTTTTAATAAATATGTAATGCTAAAAGAGGGATATTTTTTGATAGGCATTTAATATTTTATATATTGGATAAGTTATTTAAATTACTTACTCAACTTTCTAGCAATTGACCTATGTCCTGTTAACACATGCTTTCAAAACCCAATGTTTTACAAGGGTGTGCTGGTTTTGGCTGGGATAGAGTTAATTTTCTTCCTAGTAGCTAGTATGGGGCTGTGGTTTGATTTTGTGCTGAAAACAGCGTTGATAATGCAGAGATGTTTTTCTTATTGCCAAGCAGTTCTTCCACAGCACCAAGGCCTTTCTGCTTCTCACACCACCCTGTCAGCGAGTGGGCTGGGGGTGCAAAAGAACTTGGGAAGCACAGCCAGAACAGCTGACCCCAACTCATGAAGGGAGATTTCATGCCATATGATGTCATGCTCAGTATATAAACCTGGGGGAATAAGAAGGAAGGAGGGGGGAACATTCAGAGGATGGTGTTTGTCTCCTCAAGGAATCATTACGCATGATGGAACAAGGATGAATTCCTTGTTTTGCTTTGCTTGCATGCACAGCTTTCGCTTTACTTATTAAACTGTCCTTCTCTCAACCCATGAGTTTCCTCACATTTTTCCTTCCAATTCTCTCCCCCATCCCATTAGGGGAAAGTGAGAGAGTGGCTGTGTGGGGCTTAGCTGCTGGCTGGGGTTAAATCATGACATAGGGAAACTGGGTCTAGAGATCCTGGAGCCTTCCATGTAAAAATAGGAGTCAAGGACGGTGAATGAGACATTTGATTTTAGTCATCTGATTCAAATGATATGGCCCAGCAGCCCTCCCCCTGCAATCAGCACAGCCAAGGTCCCTGCCATCAAGGAGGGCACTTGAACAGATTTGCACAGATTAATATTAGTATAACACATCACTCAGCCCCATGAAACACTCAGAGACAAATAAATGAGAGGCATGTATTAGAATGAAACTGAATCCCCTACTTATCTATCTCTCATTTTGTTAATTAATCCTTTTCTTTGCAGTCATGCTGGCTATTCCTTCCCCCAAAAAGCATGGGAGCCTTGTGTGATGGTGAGCATGTCCCATCCCATGCTCCAGCAAAACGGGACTGAGCAAACCTCACAGCCAGATCCTCTGGGCAAACTCCCTCCACTGCTTCCACAGGACTTACTGCAGCTTCGAAATGATTTCAGAAGTGCATTAACGGTGCTCGTTTTACCTTGGAGCACTATTAGGAGGTTACCACGCCATTGACTTCGTTTGCTGGGGAGAGTGGATTAATTGCCTTTGTTAAGTTATCATTACTGAGGAAAAAAAATTACTTTCATGAGGAATATCTCCCCCAGGCACACCGAGTTTTCTTACAATCTCCTAACTTGTTCATTTACTGGTAGAAACTTCATCATTTCCCCCTAATTTATACACACTCGTAGATATTATATATATATTCCAGACCAGTGACAGATATCTTGTCCAATATCTCGCAGCCCATCAGGGTTAGTAACAGGAGCTTTAAGTCATGGAAAACTACAAATCTCATTTTCCCAGTGGAATATGGCTTTATTTCTAGCCTTGAAAGGCCATGAAATGATAGGCTATAAATTGCAAGTTTTAATATCTATTTATAGGCACCTCTGTAGTGCACATCTATGTATAAAAAAACTTTCTGATCTCTAAAGTTCTAAAATATATTACTGTCCTCTACTTCCAAGGTCTTTTTGGTGGAAGTCTCAGATCTAAAGGAGCTAGGGCTTGCAAAAGGTAGGGATCCATAAGCGACGGATAAATTCACACCAAAGTACCAAACTGCTGCCTCCCTGGACACCATGCTCTCTTAGAGACGTTGTCCACACCAGCATCATTTTCAGACTACCCACCCCATTGATGTGCAGTGAATCATGAAAAGGAAAGACAAAGCAGGTGACCAAGAGCGCTGATGCAATGAGTGTCTGGAGCAGAAATCAGTTCCTTCATGCCCCCTCTCTACTGTGACCCACACGACACTTCTGATTAATGTGGTAATAAATGGCAGTGTGTCCTGCCACCACTTTCTTCTGCACACGGGCATAAGTATGTTAACATGTGTGAAGGAAAGTTATTCTGAAAACTATTTGCAGTAAGCACTTCCTGGCAGGTCGTGCCTCTGCATCTCCAGCAAAACCCCATCTGCTCTGGCTTTACACACATACCAGTGACCCATGGTGTTGAACGCTCCAGTGATGACAACAGCAAACCCCAGATGTCCACCAAAACACTGAAAAAGCTTTCTTCCTGAAATCAATGCTTGTGCTAAGTCTCAAGAGCTTCTCTTGGAGTGGGGGCCATGCAAGCCAAAGTGAAGCTGAAAAAGCAGAAATCAGGTAGGTATCATCAGACCTGTTAGGAGCAGGCAGCTCCCTCTGGCAGGAACTGCTTCCAAACCCCTTCTCAGCTGGCCTGGAGTCCTATCGCCCATGAAGATGACTTTTCCCAAGGTGCGAGGCTGATGTATCAGGGATGAGCAATGTGGAGCCATTGCGCAAGAGTCAGGAGCACCACCTCAGCTTGGCTGCTGCTGCTCCATGCTGCTCATTTCCACCTCCATTCTCCTTGCTCAGCATCGCTGGAAGCAACCCCATAACAGAAATTAACACATTACCTAAAGGCAGGGGTTTCGACAGGCCCTTCATCCTTCACAGGAAGTCCCAAACACATCAGAAACGAGACCTGACTCTAAGATCAGTTAAGGAGAGCTGTGGACTGCCCTTACCCCTCTCTGCCTCACAGAAACCAAGGGAGTTGTTCCAGATTTGTGTCTGTGCAACAAAGTGAGGGGCAGCCGGCAGCGCTGTTAGGCAGGACCTGCCGCAGCAGTGCACAGAAGACAACGACAGCTGCAGAGTTGATTTGAAAACTTCAAATGATTTTTTTTTTCCGCTTTTTTTTTATGTTGACACAGGCCTGAGCAGAATGCTTAATGCTGGTGCACACAGCTAACCACGGTGTAAGATTTATGGTTATTTTTATAACATAGGCCCTGTCAGGGATTTTTGATTTGATTTTGGTTGGATTATCTATTGCAATGCCAATAACATGTTTCACAGTTTTTTTTAGGATGCAATGCAGTCAAGGCTGTTGGAAAACAGGGACAGACCCACTTAAATGCGATTTGTTGGCGTCCTCAATTCCATGTGCTACTCCCTAGGGGCAGCAAAGTTTGCAACGCTCTACAAAGGAATTGCCTTTTTTTTTTTTTTTTTCCCTAGAAAACTACTTCCATTAATTATTTGAATAAGATTTAACTGAGATGAAAGGCTCTGGTCTGCCTTTGATGTGAACATATAACTATCATTAACATTTTATTATTAATGGGAGTTGGGCACATACAGAGGGAAGAATAGATCCCTTCTTATTTTAAACTAAAGCTTTGCCTCTTTTTTTCCCCGTTTCTTTTACTCCTAATGACTAAAACAAGGGACAAACAGCTGGACACATCGTGGTAACAGCCCGTAACACATTCTTTCTCTGATGAGAAGCATTTGCCCCCAACACAAAGGTGGCAGAGCAGCTTCCACTGAAGATTCAGCTCTTGAGTAACGTTCTCCTGTGCTCACTGTGGTGACCACACTTTGCGTAGCTGACCACTGCCCTCCCAGCTACCTTTTGCTGGAAAGTCTAGACATTAATTTGCTTGTTATTTTTGCATACCAGAACAACAAAAAAAAACCCACAGAGTTTTTGCCCTGGAGACCCCTTTGTTAGAATTAGGTACAAGTTGCCCTCTGAACCTTAGAAAGCATTTATGTCCTGCAAAGACCTTGCCTTCATAAGGAAACTGGACTATAACCATTAGAGTGAAATTCTGTGCATGAAAGAACGACTTAAAAAAAAATATTTAGACTAGGACGAGATAATTGTAACAGTGTAACTACTGAAATGAAAATATTTTACTACACTCTTGCCAGTCTATCTAGAGTTGTGGCCAGGCTTTGCACCTAAGACATTCATGAGGCTTTAGGAAAAAATTAAAAGGTATGATTATACTATAGCATAAGGAGGGTTGACACTTCTTAGGAGTTTGGTCAAGCCTTAAGCAAGATCCAGCTTCCTCCTAACAATAATGCATGCTTTCACTACATATCTATTTTCCTGGGTTAGATAAGGAGATTGTGCTTCTTTCACAGAAATTCCATATGGGCAAATTAATGGAGCTAACAGAAACTTAACTTTTTCATTTCCAGACTATATAATTTTAACTGTGCTGGTTTTATGGTGCATTAATGTTGTTGTTGGCATTTATATGGCATATTAATTACAATGCACACAGTTATTTTCTCTGCTAAACTTAAAAGGTCATATCCTTTGTGTATACTTTTCTATATGGAAATTTGATTTCTTTAGCATACCAAATAGAAGCTAAATCAACGAAATAATGCATTTTCTATGAAACGAGTAAATAGTATTCATTGAAAGGACAGTTAATCTACAGGCTCGTTGTGAATGTCAGAGCAACAGAATTAATGCTTTTTTCCCATTTCCTGCAGCAGAGGAACTGTGCTCCCCCTGTGCAGCACTGCACACAGTCTGTCAGTGCCAAGAACGCTTACACCTGAGAAAGAAAAAAATGAGGGAATGTATATAGCTCTCTATGTGCATAGTTTTATACATGGTATAGAAATACTTTCCCCAAGAAGATGGCAGCATAGGAGACATCTGATATACTAGCAGCTATTAAGTTGTCACTAAGTCTACGCTGTATATCTTCCCTCGAGTGCAATTCTTGGATGTTTACCTTTTAAAAAAAAAACTGGTTATATTTTACCCCCAAAAAATTCCCTGCAAAAATGAAGATCAATGGGGTAAGTGGAGAAGTGTAAATATTGTCTAGCAGAAAAAACAGTCAATGCATAAAAGTTACTGACAACAGCTGGGGCAATACAATGATTTTCCACAGAGATGAGACCATTCCATCATAAAAAATTCGTATAACAGGAAAATATTCACTCTGCTAGGGACCTGCTGTACAATATTTTTCACAGATTTCCTTTGTACTACAAGCTGACACACAGGACACTAGTATGAATTGCAACAATAATGGGTTTTTTGATTCTTAAATTTCAGTAGTACGCATGATCAACAGCTCCTGGGCTTGGGTTTACGTGGGAAGCTCTCAAGAGCACAGAGGCCCTGTCCTGGTCCTTGGAGGAACGAACCCCTGAAATGCACAGAAATTGTATCTGAGGGAAGCAGCAGGATGCACAAAGCCAGCAGTTGCTGGCAGCTCCTATGAGACATCAGACCTGTGAGAACAGATGTTCTGTCCAGGGTCAGGGGATGTGTGTCCCCTCTCGCTTTCTTAGCTAGAGAAATGGCTCTGATCTAACTCAGGGAGACATTACGTCTGAGCCCTAAAATGGAAAAGAACATGAGAGAAATGCACAGGACAGCAGCAGCACAGACAGGGGACTGTGTGCAGAGACATGATAGGACACTGCCGCTGCCTCCTGCGGAGCCAGGCTGCCTCTGCCTCCCTGCTCTTCATGTAGACACCAACATCCTCATCCCCTTCAGGATTTGGGGGGCTGCCCTACTGCAAATAAACAATAATGCAATATGCAATGAATGCAATGATTACATTACAATGTAATAACACTATCGATGCTCTACTGGAAACCAGGCTTAATAGCTAGATAAATGTACTTAGAGACCTGATCCACCAACCACAAGTCTTTGCGCCATTTAGGTCTCTGACTTGAGACAACCACATCTAAAAAACCATTTACTTTGGCTTCTCAGTGGCTGAATTCCCACCAGCTATAAACTAATATGCTACTACCTGGTGTTTTGTATACCACTGCAGAATACAACTACCATTAGAGTACAGTCACCTGTGCACCATCAGACCCAGCTGATGGGTCTCACTGGGAAATGCTCAGTACAAAAGGCATGAAGAGAGGTGCACTGGGGGTGTCTGGTGCCCATTCCCCACCATTCACTAAAGTATTTTTTAGACCTTTTTTACTAACAGCCCCCAGTACCACTGTGTTGTGTGGGGCAGGCACCCATGGAGGGATCTCTAAAGTAGTCGTCACTTCAGCTCTTATCTACCTGAATTTCCTTTAGGCAAAGGAAACTACACCTAAGCACCCTTGGGCTCACAGGACAAAGCACTGGTAAATTAAGGTTTTCAGGTTTTGGCATTTTAATTTCTTTTTGGAGCAAAAGCAAATTTTCTTCTGTCAAAATAGTATCCATCCTTCCAGGCAGCAAATTGCATCTTTTCACCCCAAAGGTGCAGGAAAGATTAGATGGACGTAATGATCACATGGCTACCTCAAGCCATATCTGTTTTCCTTCTTACAGCATGCTAAGTAGAGTGATTTTTTTTCAATTTCTGCTAAATGCAGAGGGAGATAAAGCTGCAATTAAAACACAAATATGAATTAGAAAAGCAAATAGAAAATAATAACATATATACAAAAATCCAGGCAAACACACTGAGCTACAACATTCCTTCAGCAGTTTGGGCTTTAAAAATATATTCCCTTTGGAGAGGGTGGTTCCCTACTATCACAACAAATATCTTGAAGGGCAGGAAACTGCCAGCAGTGGCAACAGCAATATATGAAATTGCTTCTCAATTCTTCATATCTCCAGTATGCCAGCAACTGTAAATCTAGCAATGTAAAAGCAGTCTGAACCCGCTGGGCTCCACTAGTGCTTATTGTAGTGTAGAATGGCCACAAACTAGAAGCGAATATGTAACCTAGTGACCATGCTTATGCCAGGCTCCCTCAACCCAAGTAACTGGTGCACTCAAAAAAATTTTATGAAAAGATCATTGCCTGAAATGGAGCTGTTTGCTCCTTTTCATTCATTTTGCACTAGGAATATATGTTTTTCTGTGGGGCTGCCTTTTCCTCCATGATGAAGTGATGGGGGAGGAGAGCTCCACAGCCTCATGATGGTAAGGATGGGGGTGCATAATGGGGCTTCTGAGGAGGCAGCACTCCCTCTCTGGCAATGCAGTACCTGTTATTGTGTTACTTAGCTTTTACGCTCTGTTTTGGCCATGGGGCAGGGATGTGAGAGCTGTCTTGCTCATCTGCTGCATGAAAACAGCCACCAGAACCATCTCCCTTTCTCTTCCACCTGATACATCCTCTGAGGAGAGTCTGGGGGGTTCTTCCTCCAGCTGAGGAAGAGGAGAAGCAGATGGCAGGAAAAGACAGGGAGAGAACCCTTGTTTTTCTTTTTCTCCCCCAGCTGCTAAAACAGGACCATGACATTTAGAGAAAAAAGAAGATGGGAAGGAGGGCAACTCTCCCCACCTGCAGAGCTCCCTGCCTCCTCCCTGGCACACAGCATCGGTGCAGCCTGCGCTTCAGGGGCTGCAAACTTCACAGGGGATTAATATCCCAATCTGCCTGGAGCAAGCAAAGCCAGGCTCTGAACACACAGGGAGTAGGTCAGCAATGTGCGTGCTTGTGCTCCCATTCAGGAATGGGCTGAAACCCTGGTGGGAGCAATGAGACTTGAGCACAGAGTTAAAAGCTTTGCTGCACCAGCAAAGAAAGGCAGGGTCAGGGGTATCCAGACACCCACCCAGCCCCCAGGCAGCTCTGTCCAGAGCCATCAAGAACAGGTCCCTGCTCTGAACCCAGCCAGCTGCTCCTCTGTCACAGCTTCCCACAACTCCAACTTTCTTAAAGAAAGGACCCTGAAATTGTCTAATTTCAGCATTTCTCTTCACATGTCAGGTGGGTTATCGAGATTAGAAACTTAAAATAAATTAATAATACCAGATTGGTGCTACAATGGAAAATTAATTCAATCTTTATTTTTTAAATAAAATTCCCTTTATGCTGTCAGTGTCACTGTGATATTAACAGTGTTGAAACATAAATCCTTCCCTCCATGAAGCCAGCATAATTGTGCGCTGCATGCTAGCTGTTTTATTCACATCGGAAATGCATCCTTAAAACATTTCAGCTTAAGCCTTGTCAGTACTAATCCTAATGCCTGATGCTGAGATGTGTATTTTATTACTGTGTATAAATGAAAACCGAAAACCTTCATGGAGGATTACAGGGTGTAGTAATGACCTCCACAGCATTATGGCATGAAGATGTTCCCAGGCACCAAATGGGGTTCTGGGATAAAAGTGACATGTATCTATATAACCTTGGCACCCGCTCCTGCTACACGTGTACCTACCAGCTGTGGGACTGTAAACATATGTCCCTTCTAGTGAACTGAATGTTCATTTATGAGGAGGCTAAAAACGAGGCGCAAGCAGGGGAGATGGATTTTGTCTGAGGCAGCTAATGGGCTCTTGCTTGCCCCTAGCTGGGAAAAAGACTGCACTTGTTTCGTGCTGTCATGAGTGTGTGGACTAAGGGATGGCAGTGAAAACAAGAAGAAATGGCAGGAGACTGAAAAAAACAGAGAAGAACAAAGCTGGAAGGGGAGGAGAAAGGAGGCAGGAAGGAAATGAAGAGAAGGAAGATGCAGGAGGAGAGGGATATGTCTCCCTCTTTTCTTGTCCTATCCCTCCAAGAGGACTGTTCCTCCTATGCATTTTTGGGGATGCATCAGCAAGGAGCTGTGACTGATGCACCCTGCACTGCTTTGCTCCAGCTGGAGTGATGGCTGTGCTTGGGATTCCTCCAAAAGGAGAGGGGGAAGCACATGTGAGGAAGGGGAGACAGCAATGTGGGGAATGAGGCCAGGTTGATGTCATCCTAAAATGCTCCCTAAATATGGCCCTCACTGCCTTTTCCAGAAGCAGTGAAATAGAAGTGAGATGCTTTGAAGCCTCATTTTATTTGGCCCAGGTTTACTCTAATCTACCCTGGGCCCAGAAACACAGCTTTTCAATCTGCTAGAAAGTTGTTCTGCTGACCCTGAAATGTCAAACTGTTATCAAGGGCTGAATCCAAAATTGATTACTTCAGAGGTCAGACAATAGCCAGTTTTATAGTGATTTTTCAAAAAGTCTTTCCTATGAACTTTAAAAAAAAAAGAAAAAAGGAAAGAAACACTTTTGAAATAAGAGTAAGTAACCATGAGCACAGAGCTTTCTGAGACACTGGCAGCAGCTATTTGCAGAGGACAGGAAGGAAGCACAGACCACTGCCGGACACTGCCTGCTGCCCCAGGGTGAGTGCAAGATTCCAGGGATAAAGTACGCAGTGTATGTTTTTAGGCCAGTACTAACACAGATATGGGTCCAGTTGGCTGTCTGGACTGACTGTCAGTCCATTTCCATCATGAGCTTCCCCCTTGCAGGCTTGCAAAGAGCAGTATGCCTTTTCCTTCCACTCCACAGCAACCCCCAGTGACTTTGGGATTCATCCTGCAAGACACAGAGCTGCAGCAGCCGCTGCTGAGCCAGTGTGTTCACTGGGGAAAGCCCCCTCCTACCTGCATCTAACAAAACTCCCTCTGCCAAATCCCCTTATTCAAATTCCCCTCAAGCAATGAGGAGAAATGCCCACAGGAAGAGTCTGGATTACTGTCTCCAGCTATTAGACCGTTGCAAATACTGTAATCTATATGTTCATTCTCTGTAGTAAATATGTGCTTTTGCTAAATTTCAGCAATTACAAGTGCTTCATCCTTTTCTTTAGCCAGCCAGCAGTATAAATACATTTAATTAGTTAACACCCCCTGCCAATTACAACATCTGAGGAAAGTATTGCTGAGATTGTTGGTCCTAATTATTTTAATATTCAGGAGAACCACTTTAACATAACAAGATAATTACTCATGGATAAGGGTTTATGAGAGCTGCAATCCTTTTCTTTATTTTCTACAGTGCAAGTCTGGGCATAGTTAAATTTCTGGACACATTTTCAATTTAAGATTAAAAATTGTAATTTGTGAGAAATCATCAAAGCACCACATGTTGGATGAAAAACAACGATATACAATCTCTGTTACCAATATAGCAAAATAAATTCACTGTGTATTACATATGATTAAGAGCAAAATCTAAGGGAATCAGTTTATTAAAAAAAAAAAATAATAATTTTACATGTACTGAATTGATCAGCTATGAGAAAACCTCTGACTTTTCCTTATTTTAGATGGAATGTGAGTTGCCCTTTATTAATCTAGCCTGTATCCTTTTGTATTTTGTAGTAAATACTCTCTCTCCCTGCTAACAGTCACAGGAAAACCTGAGCTATCTTCCTTCTCTACTCCATAACTGAGAAACCCTTTACTCAAATGCCATCTGTTTGCAGTGTGACCATCAATGGAAGAGTTATTCAGCTGAGAAAAAAGTTGGTCTCAGTATTCGTTTTATGTTAATACCATAGCATACCAAAAGAGATATCCCACAAGGGTTTTTCATATGCCAAATCTCAGAAATATATGCATGTATTCATTTACAAAGGAGTTTGGCCAGGGCTGTCGAACAATAAATTGTGTGCTGTTCCCTTCATGTACATTCAGATGGAAGCCTTTCTTCCATATCCCTAAAGACAGCTTTAACATATATCCAGTGAAATATCTCAGTGTTTCTGTTTCTCTATTCTGTATTTGTACTTCTGGAAGTACAGCCTGTTTACAGTGGAAGTCTGTTCTCAAAGGAAATTTTCCTTTAAGAAAGTAATTTACCCATAACTCCCCTATTATGTATTTGCTTGGTCTCTGTACAATGCACCAGTGGGAAAACAGGAAGATGAGAGATCTCACCACCATTAAATATCTCCATTTGCTCTGTGTGTAAAGAAGGCAACTGCTGTCACAGCTCTTGCTCAGGAGGACAGGATGTACTGGCGTTTAGGTTATCCCTACCTGACCATTTGACTTTATACTTGGGAGATGAATAGACCAGATGCCAACTAGAAATACAAACCAACAATCAGTTCTACTCCTTTCACTGCTGCCACCTCCAAATATTAGAGCTAACCTTAGGTGAAAAAGGTTGGCCGCTAATCAGGTGTTTAGCTACTGAGGAATAATTTGTTGAAAAAATGAAAATGCCAGCACTATCCATTATTTTACTCTATAATCAAAATAATTTGAATTTATTTACCACAATATTTGCCATTTTTACAGTGGACTACCATAGCACACAAGAAAAAACCTGCCTGAGTAAATATATAGTAACTGAGAGGGAAAAGAAAGCTGCTTGATTCAGTGAAGCAAACTTTGCCTTTAGCCCAGCAAGTCTGCTTTAACTCAGTCGCAAGTTTTACAAAAACAATGCATATCTAAACAGTGGTGATAAATTAGTGAAATTAATCCAAATAATAGACAAATGTTAAAAGCAACATCTGCAAAATGATTGCAAAGTTAGATTAATTTAAAATAAAACCCTGGAGTTATGTAACCAATTATAAAAATTGCATTTAGCAGTAAAAGAGCAATTAAAAAAAAAAATGCCCTAACCCCAGACATTATGTGCTGGGGACAGAGATGGGTCTTGTAGAGAACTCAGAGATGAGCTGGAAAAGCAATCGAACAGAAAGTTTGTCTGGTTTTACTGTGTTATGGAATCAAAGTGCTCAGATATGGCCTCATAATACACAGATGAAAGGCTCGTTTCTCCCCAGATGGGGCTCAGTAATCAGATATAGAAACAGCTATTTTTAATGAAGACCTGCAAAATCATCAAGGCTTAGATGTTGCTGGCTGGGATAAAGCAACGGGAGGCAGACGAAGCAATTTGCTAATCTGCCTGGTGGCACAAAGTCAAGCTCGATCAACAAATTTTTCATAGCAAATCACATTCCTTCAGTAGGGCTGGCCCAAAAAGGCAGCCATGCCAAGCAAGGGGGGAGCCTCATGCCAACTGGCACATGTGCCCCTCAGGTGGGAGAGCCCAAGCTGCATTACACAGCTTTATATGTTAAAAGACGGTAAATACCTGCTGCATTTTTCAGTCCATCATCCTGACAAAATGTTCCCATCAGTTCCATTTTTTTTTGGTCTCCAGTCCAGTCTATTTAAAATCTTTCCAATTGAAGGTATTAATTTGTTATGCGGGCAGACATCCCGTAATTACAGCAAGAGCGAATTTCTGCCTTAACCCCTTGTTTTCCATTGTACACACAACATGTCCTTTAAATTCAACATGCTCTGATATGCCAAGCCAACAAAATTCTTAAAAATTAAGTACTATCTTCTAGTGGGAAGTTGAAAAGTGGTGGCAGAGGAGGTTTACTTAGCTCTGCAGTACTCCAGAATGCTAATTCTGAACCATAAAGACACCAAAGAAACAAGCAACAGATCCCTAATAAAAATCTTAACAGAACAAATGAAGTCTCAAGCAAGTCAAATAAATAATTTCTAATGGAACAAATTTGTGTATTTTTACACTAATGAAATGCATGTTTAAGTTGTGGTCCAAACCAAATTGAAGTTTTATACAGAAAGACTTGCAATCCGCAGGTTCTCTGTAGCACCCACAGGCACAATCCACGCACTGGGCACCTGAGATTCACCATCATTCCCTACCTATTGTAAAAAAAACTTAGATAACAATTCTGCAAGAAAGAAGCACTGTCAGATTTTTGGCAGAAATGACACATATTATTCTTGGTAAAACAAAGTCAGGCTGGTCCTGCCAGAACAGAAATGGAAGCATGAAATTCTGGCAAAGCAAACATAGTAGTAGAACTCCTATTCAGGGAAAGAAAAATAAAACAAGGCAAAAAGAACTTTACATAATTCTTGGCAATGAAAGTATATCGTGTGGGTTTGATTTCCTGACAAGGCAATCTGGCATTTACAGACAAATAATACCACACAGACATGGGCAACCACTCAGCTCATACTACAGAGTTGCCAGCCCACCACAAAAGCAAGAAAGCAAACATAAAACCCACAGTAGCTCCACAAAGCCATTTTCACTTCTTTGTGAATCCTGGCCAAGTAATATATCTCATGCCTACAACAAAGTCAGTCCGTCCTTCCCATGAGTAGGTTTTCTTAGGAGTGGAAAATGGGGGGAGTTAATGCATTACATCCTCATTTCAGCAGTACCATGACTGTAATATTCCCATAATAAAGAAATTAAGAAACACAGTTAAGTTTCATAGAAATGTTAAGCATTATTAGCAAGAAGTCAATGCATGGACTTCTCAGCCACAGCAACCTCAAATCCATTAAAAAATAAAGTCGTGGCTATTAGAGATATAGGACATTACCAAATGTCCATTAGCAAAGGCCAGTGAACTGCTGTAAGTGGGCTGTCAAGCTCACAATGAGTAAAACTCAATATTTGTCTATAAGCTTATTTGAGTTCAGTGTTCTTCTGACTCACCTGGGTAAAATCTGGCTTTCAGACACTCCTGCTACGGCTTTTTCTGCTTCAGATTAAAATCTCCCTACTGATATTGGATGCCAGAAATAAAAAATAAAAGCATGCATATAAAAAAAAGGTTTTGATGATGGTTTACCTTACTGTTGACAAGAGGTACTTGCTGCTACTTCCTTCCCAGATATCAATGAATAAAGGAGGAAAAATTAAAATGAAGGCGGAAAATCACAGCCAGTAACTTACACTTTTGTACTGAAATAATATTTATCTTTCCATTCTTGGCAAACAAATAAATTTAAAAGGAGGCCATAGCGTTTCTAGCTGATAATACTAATAATGATACTGATGATAAGACAAAACCAGCCCTTACTTGTGAAATAAATGCTTCAGTAGCCACAGCAGGGAAGAAGCCCTACTGGCCAGGGACCCCAGGAAACTCTGCCTGAGAGCTGAAGTCAAGGAACTGCATCTTGGATGATCTTCTAACCCTGCTGCCTCAGTGGAGTCACCCTGACTGACCCCCCAGCCCACCTTCCTTTTTGTCTTGTGCACACCTTCAAGATGGGAGGGTGAGGATTAACACCAGCACTAGACACAGATCTGAACTGAGAAACTGCAAGGTGTTCAACCAGCTGAGTTCAATCTAGAGAAAACTCTTTGCAAATGCAGAGGTCCTAATTAGGAGCCTCCTTACTGGTTCTCAAAGTCTCTGAGATTTTGATCTCTGCTTCCCAAGGTGCAATGGACCACAGCTTAGCTTTATACATATCAAAACTGATGGTCAATATAACTGCTATTTTGGATCATCACAGGACCCAACCCTCACTTCAAGTCTGTTGCCAGATTTTCCAGCCTGCTAGTAATCAGTTACTCAAAGCCATCAGAAGCTACAAACATTTATTAAATGATGCTTTCTTTCTTGATGGGTAGATGGGGAGGTGATGGTGAGGTTTTTTCTGTTCTGGGGGGTTTGGGTTTGTCTTTACAGTAGCTAAATGAAAAGCAAATGCAGTGAAATTTTGCCTTCTAAGCCTTCAATTATCTGAAAGCCTTCCTTTGTGGAAATTTGAGGACACATACATTAGTTCATTCCTTACGAACCTCAACAAGTTAGGGTGATTGTTAAAATTTGTATTTTAGAAATAGATAAAATGTAAATAACTGAACAAAACTCCTAAGAGAGACAGAGAGTGCAACTGGCCAGCACAGAACACAGTCTGATAATACACTGTTCTGACAAGAAATAGCAAAACCTATGAGCTGATAAAACGTGATGCACAAGAGGGTCAAGGGTCAGATCCAGAGAATTCCTCTGTATCAGTGACAGCAAAAGAGAGATGCCAACACCCCAAGAAGAGGAGCTCCATCCCTTAGATAAGGGGGAAAGAGTGGGTTCAGCTATGTCATGTACTAACTGAAGAATTTTTAATTCAAGAGCCTCGTTTAATGCCAATCAAGCTTAATATATCTTCTCACTGGTTTAAATAGGAACAGGACTGGACTCCAAGGACTATGTGAGCACAGATGTCCTCAGCTCCCAATGCACTGAACAGAAGCTGGTGGTCTGCATTCCCACGATCAGGCACTAACCACCTCCATATGCTATCTCAGTCAAAAGTGTTAACCACCTTCAGAGTTTAACATCAACTCCTGATACAGCCATAAATGAGTTCCCAGCAATAATCTGCTCTGCTTTTTTTTTTAATCTTCCTCTAATTATTAAGGAGCAAAACACTGATGAACAACACTGATTGCATATTCTAAAAAAAGTACCACCCTCCAGCTGCTCTGCTGGTGAATCCCCTGCTTGCTGCTTGTTGGGATTTGCTCTTAGCCCGTTGCATCTGAAACTAATTACTGCAACACTATCCTCAACATTAATTCCCTTCTCCTCTCTGGAATCGGAAGCAATATGGTACATTCAGAAGATAATTTTTCATCTCTCTTCCTAAAGGGAAGTTATCAGCTGTTCAATGGAAATAATGGTAAATGAGTCACCAATTTCAGAAGGTGAAGCTTTCCAACATCCCTTTATCAGAAGCCATTGTCCGAAATTTCAACTGGTGATTTAGGAAACTTTTTTTATATGAATGTCACCAAGACCTAGAGAAATCTGTCAGCTTTCTGTGTGATCTTAAAGAAAAATTGCAGCAATATCTTGCCAACCAGCTCTCTTAAACTTACTTCACTGCCTATTCTCATTGCGCCTATTTCACTATTAGTTTTTCTCCCAGAAAACATTTTGCCCAACTTCCTTCAGCAATACCTTCTGGAAATTAACTATTTTTCTTCCTTTTTAATTAAGTCCCTTTGTTTTCAGTGAGAAGAAGCACTTATTAAATGTCCAGACTTATCAGCCAGTGGTATTTATGGTGCAGCACTCCTAAAAAGAAAGATTGTGCCATCAGGCCCTGATATACCAGTGAGATGCCTTGCCACAGTTGGTTTCAGAAAGGAAAGCCACCTCCCTGAGCTCACTCCTGTCTCCTGTTACCTTGTCAGCCCGATTCCTGCATCTTGTCTGGTCTTGGCACCCTGGTGCCCCCAGTATTCCTCCCATTAATGCTCCTCAGTCTACACTTCAGCGAGCAGCAAACATGCTGCCACCCACCTGCTCCCTTGGACCAGGCACCTGAAGAGTGGCTTTTTAAGATGCAGAGCCTTTAGTCTGAGTGATATTGCCATAGCAAATATGTACTCATACATTTTCTGCTATTCAACAGGATGCTAAAAATAAAAGGAAATGAAAACCCAGTAATTCATTCATTTCAGCAAGCAGATGTAACTCATGCCCTTCCACATAGACTTCCCTATGCTAAATATTAATCATAACAATTAGACCTTCCAGTGGATGACATTGTGCTTTCTCAAATTGCTGCAGAGCTTTAAGACTCGCTGTTTGAGTTCTCTGGTGCCTGAACTATTGCATTGCTATGCATAACATTAGAAGAATTAAACAATTCAAAGCTCTGCCGTTACGACCGAAGTGACACAACTGAAGCAGTTTTCAGTTTCCATGTGCGTTCTCTGAATATAATCTGAGCCTTTCGAATAATACATTCAAAACATTTACATCCTGACAATGCAGTCTAAAGAAAGTGATTCTATGTTTTCATGATTCTATGGAAGTTAGAAAAGCAGCAACAAGATAAAACCAAACGCAGCTGAGGATCAGATCTCCCTGGTCATTTAAGTGGAGAATGAAAAGATGTACCATTTCAATAAAACTCTAGTCCAAGCACTCTCAAGATCTATTCCTCTGCCTGCATATATAGCCTGTATTTTTTAAGCTATCAGGCTAAAACTGTTTGGCCCCAGTTTTTTTCCATTATGTTTACTGAGAGGTTACATTTGGCACTTGCTCTTTGTGCCTCACTGATATTTGAAATAGTGCAGCCAAGAAGTTTTCAGTGGATGAAACAGAGGATAATTGAATGAAGGCAACTTCCAGGTACTTAGTTCATGCTAGTGCTGGAGGAAGGAGTATTTCTGTTGGTTTCAGTCTGGTTTGCTCCTCACCTGACAGTTAAGTCATGAATGCATCCTGTGCCTAGGGTGATTTGGTGTCAGTGTTGCCCTATACAATCCCTCATGTGGACAGGCTCTTATTAATGTCATGCCCAGAGATGGTGAACATCTGTACTGCACCAAGAGGCAACATCTCACTCCTTGTTTTGCCCCCTTCCCTGTGTTCATAGGCTGCGCAGATGAATCACTGGCACCTTGAGGTGACTCTATTACTTCAGGGGCTGTGAATTCCCTCTGTGTAGCCCACTTGTGCTTTGAGCACAGTTTTCATGCCCACGCTTTGGAATGGGGAGAGCTGTGGAGCCAACAGCCCAGCTGAGAGCAAGCTTCGACTGTGAGGATTAGAAGATATTTGCAACATCACATTTGCAGTATTTTGTACTCCGTTTTCTACTCCAGAGATAATGCCTTCACTTCACTTGCAAGATCTTTGTGTTCCCCACTACAATCAAGGAGAGGAAATCTGACTGTAAACCTTTCATTCTGTATTATAATTTAATGTTGGTTTGGTGTATTAATCAAAGTGTCAGTAATAGCTGCAAAAAGAACTCATTCGATCCTCAAATGAAGAGAAATCTGAGCTTTCTAACACTGGCACATTTTCCAGTGGATAAGATTTTTCACCAAGTAATTATTTCATTTTCCAGAAAGATTACTGATTACATCACACTGGGAAAAACTAAGAGAGGGGGCCCTTTATCTTCCCCGTGTTTCTGCAATTCTTATACAAACTTATACTTGTTACCATGAAAAATGAAAAATTTGCCATCTGATCAAAATGTTAACAAGGTAAGTGTCAGTGAGATGGATCACTGACTGTCACTGCAAGCCAGAACATGAGGATACATTGATATTTCTCAATATATTCACTGCTTCCCCAACGTTCGCTAACAACATTTCTACTGCGAGTGTAATAAATCACGCAGAAATAACAAGCTGTATAGGATCTCTAGGATATGATAGATTTGTCGTAATAGCAGTATCTGCAAGGTAGAAAACAATTGGTAATGATCTATAGAAAGACCTAATCAACTGTCATTTGCTATAATGTGGCAGATGAAGCAAAGATATGAAATCCATAACACTTCTTTAGCCACTGCCCTCCCCCTAGACATACACACACGTCAAGTAGGGAATAGCAAAAAGAATGAATGAGCTTTGGAGTCATAGAAGTAGAAAAGAAAGTTAATAGCATGCCCTGGATGTAATCATTAAATTATGCACTGCTGAACAAGGCAAGGGATAATCCCAGAAGCTGCAGAGTCCTGTAACAATGATAAAGGCTTTTACCAAGCCTGCTCCTCCCCTTTGCTTTATGTCTTTTTCATGATTTCAGTATTTTAAGAAGTACTTATATTGAAGTGAAACCAAATGCAAGTGGGACTGGATAATGAAAGGAAAAGCCCATCCCAAGTTCACAGAGGACTGAAGGTAAGATGTGACAAGGCTCTCTAGGTATTTTGTGCAGCTCCTGAGATCAAAAACAACTGGCTGTTTTACACTGGACTGTACCAGGTCCCGAACAAGCTGCTGAGGCTTTAGTGTTCCTTTCCCTGCTCCCATGTGGGAGTGAAACACCCACCTTCCAGCAGATACATGCAAGGTGCACAGTTTCAGTTTACTGAAACACAAAAGTTTATCAGAACTACTTTCCAAGGAGCTCAAGTGCTGCCCAGGTTTATAGCCTAAAATATTGCATTCTTATACACTGAAATACCCTCTCCGCATCACATCCTCCATTGCCACCTGCCTGCAATAACATCCAGGTCAAGAACTAACACTCATCTATTAACCCATAAACTTCCCAAGTTACACAGGCTGTTCTGCACAGATTTTTCTTGCTAGACCCATTAGTGAAGCCACTCTGGAGAACAAGGTTGTGTAACGCATGCAAGGGTAATCTTGGGTCTAAAACTTCAAGAGAAAAATTCAGTTGCAATTTCCCTTCCCTTCCCCTTCCCCTTCCCTTCCCTTCCTTTCCCTTTTCCTTGTCTTGTCTTTTCTTGTCTTTTCTTATCTTTCCCCTTTTCTTTCCTTTTTTTCTTTTCTTGTCTTTTTCTTTTCTTTTCTTGTCTTTTATTTTCTTTTCTTGTCTTTTCTTTCCTCTTTTTTCTTTTCCCTTTTCTTTTCTTTTCTTTTCTTTTCTTTTCTTTTCTTTTCTTTTCTTTTCTTTTCTTTTCTTTTCTTTTCTCCTTTCTTTTTTCTTTTCTTGTCTTTTCTTTCCTCTTTTTTCTTTTCTCTTTTCTTTCCTCTTTTTTTTTTCTTTTCTTTTCTCCTTTATTTTTTCTTTTCTTTTCTCTTTTCTTTCCTTTCCCCTGTGAAGGATGGTGGAAGAATAATGGCTGCTTTGCAACACTTTGCTTGCAAATCACATTTTGCTAAGTGAATGCATTTTTGGGAACACAGGAATTGCCATACTGCCTCAGCACAGCTGCCAGCATCCTGCCTGGCAGCTGCTGCAGCGGAATGTGCAGGAAACCTCCTAGTGGGCAATTATGGGAAAACCTGTTCAGATTCAAAATTTTCTCCCAACCACTCTATCAGTCAACAAAAATTGGCATATCTTGAAACACGGAGGTTTGCCTTTTCTCAAACACTTGATTTAAGTCTTTCCCAATGTTTGTAACTTAGTATTTTCTATATCAGAGTTTGCTAAAAGCCATATTTTCAAAAGTCCTCTACTTCCAGCTTGGTGGTAAATAAAGCCAGACAGATTTTGGGAAGGGCTCAGCTGCTTGGTGAAAGAGAATTGCTGCATTCTTTTGCAAATCTGTCCTTAAAAGGATCACAACAGAAGCCACTCTGTGTTGAGCAATTTTAAGAATCTCCTCCTCAGTGGGAGGTGCTAAGCCTTTGGAAAGCTGGTGCTCTACACTTTTGAGAACGTGGCCCCAAGTTAAGTAACAGGAGCCAAAATATATGATTTAGAGGCAGAAATTCCCTACTGACAGCAGTGGAGATTTCCACTCAGCGATGAATGGCTCAATGGGATTCTGGAATAATAGAGCCATGAAAAGTGGATAATACAACAAATAAACATCAAAGGGTAGGACTTTCCTTTTCAATCATGTCCCCTTGCACTCTGCTTAAAAAGACTGAAATATTCTGACATGAAAGAGGAAGAAGGAATGGTTTACTACACAGCCTTGCATTTCCTTCTAAGAGGAAATCACCGAGCATTTTTTAGGAAGAGAGTATTCATATAATTGGTAGTTTACACAATATATAAGACACTGGCGGTACTTGGATGAGCCTCCTCTTCATATGTACAGACACACACCAAAGAGAGAAGAACCTTACATTTCTCCAGTTCGTTTTCACATCAGGAGCAAAGTCTTCTCAGTTGAGCTCATCTCTCTTTTGCTTATGAACAAATGACCTCCCCCTCTTTCCCTTAGATATTTTCAACATTCAGTCACTTCCATACAGAGTTCTGAGCAGAAGTGAGGTTTGCATACAACCGCTTGTGGAATTTTGACTGGGAATTTTAGAGGAATCTACTGGTAGTCAGATGAATTTGGCCACCACAGAGCTTGAACCTCAGGCAATTTTCCCACATTTCCACCACAGTTTCAGCCCCATTTACTACCATGATTAAAGCTTCTGTCCTTCACTTCTGGAATATCCAGTTAACGGGTTGCCTGTGCATTTAGACTGGTAGACTTGAGCATGGAGCTAAGGAGACTAAGCATGTTGTGGGCTGAATGTGAGTACATCATATTTCCTTCATTTCTTTCAATGAATCAACAGAAGATGGTAATTCACTGGTCCCTGTAACACAGCCTGACATGTGGGCACACAGGTTTTCTGGGGTCATAGGCTGTGCCTATAGGCAGTTCACAGAAACTGAAGATACTGTATCGGGAGCAAAGTGGGAAGGCATCAACGTTGCACACTGAGGGGTAGAGTTGGGCACTAGACTAGTTATTGGCAGAAGGTTATTTAGCAAGCATTAACACTATCTGTCTGTTGCAGAAGTTATTTGTCTTGGTGAAACCACGAGTAAGGCAGAAGAGACTGAGATGTGTACAACACTGCACACTCCCTTTGCCCAAAGGAGGAGAGCAAGGCAGAGGATGACCATTTTCATTTTGCCAGACAAAAAATGGTTATCAAAATGTAATTTGCTAATAAATACTGTTCTGTGTAATTAAAAGAAACCAACAACAAACAAAAATGACTGTGGACCAGCAGGAAACAAGAAACTCTCCACGGACAGTGGCAATTCAGAGAACACCCACCATGTGGCCCACCTTCCCCATTCTCCCTCCAGAAAGAGACCCATTTTATACATGGTGATTAAGGCACTAAAGAAAAAAGTATTAAAGTGATTCACATGTAGAAAACAAGGTTATTAGGAGTAGGGATCGTTTTCGGCACATTGTTCCCCCTAATAAGCATAGCAAGGAGTAATTGAGTTTCAGGCAATCTCTAAGGTGGCCCTTTGTAGAGAAAACAGAACTTGGCATGATGTCTACTTTTCCTTTAATTACATTGCCCTAATGAGCAACTTTCTTTACTCTCAGCAAATTTGTTTCTTGAGAAGAAGCAATAGTAATAAACACATAAAAAGGATCACCAGGTTGTACCAGATAAGAAATAGCAGCAGCTTAAAATGACAAGGGGTTGCTAAAAGTGGTGGGAAAACACCAGATTGTTCTCAGCTTCATTATGTTTACCACATGTAAAGTGGAGTAAAGGATGTTAATCAATGGAGCACATTATCTAATGTAGGAACTATCCTTGTTCTACCACTATTGTTCTTCTGCAAGTGTTCATGAGAGCAAGCCAGAAAGACAAAGTGCTGATACAGCAATCCAAAGCTCTTCTGTTCACATGCAGCAGAGGGCAATCCTGTCTCATGCCCTTGTGCAAGATCAGAGGGAAAATCACATGTCAATAACATCTTACTGAGTGTCAATACTGCTCACTGCATCCTAATAGAGAAAGATAAAGGGCTGGCTTTTCAAAAGTCTTTAAGGCATTTAGAGGTCTGACTCTTATTGAAAGACAATGGCAGGCAAGGCCCTGGTTGTTTTGCTTAAGTTGTTTTAAAAAACTTCACCTGAGAATTCACTAATGGCAAAGAACTCCCTGGATGTCCCTTTCTGGAGAAAAAAAAAAAGGTCGGGACATTCCATACATGTGTTCATTATTACAGCTTTTTCCCTTAGCATTTACTAGGAGACACCACATCAGTGAAGGTAGAAGGTAGAACCCCAGCCGTACCCAGTAAAGCCAGTTTTATCTACAGGTGGGTGAACATTATTAAAATACCTGAGGTGTCCACCTTGAGCTGCTACAGCTCACAGGCCTTACTTGAAGACTGACTTTGTAAATGCCAGCAGAATTATACTCTAGAAAAAAGCTGAAGCAAAGATCTTTAGAGTCAATGTTGCTCAAAGCTGGGGAGCACATCCCACCATATCTTCTAGCAGCCTTAAGGCCACAGTTTCCTACAAGGGTGCATGAACTTCATCTGTTGGATTACTCCATGTAGCTGCAGATAGGTGATCAAACTACCTCCTGCTCCTTTTGCTTGTTTGGAGATTCATGCATTTATCTGCACTCAACAGCTGTACCCTGACTCACTTCATAATTTCACAATATCCCTTTACCTCTCCATCACATCTGGAAGCACTATTACTTAATGCACCCACAGAGCTGCTAGGAAAATTAATATACTTAAAAAAAAATAATCTGAGGTCTCCAAAACCAGGCACTTCAGATGTAAAAGTGTGAGATGAAATTATCCTCAAATAAAAAATTTGAAAGTGCCAGTGGAAGCAGACACCTAAGACCTTAAGTGTTTATGCAGTTTTATGTATTATTATTTCTTCAGTAAGACTGCCACAGAAATGGCAAGGGTATGGGAAGAAAGTATGTTAGCACTTAGAGTCTGCTCGTAAGTGCATTAAGTGCAACTATTTTCCTGAGAAAAAATAAATCAGAGGGAGAGCAGAGTCCCTTCTCCTGGGGAGCTAATCTCAATTACTGCTCACAATCATGGTTCAGTCGAAGAAAATCCTGTGTAACTCCCATGCTGTACGTGATCTGGCAGTTGTATGCATTTGCCACTTCAAAGACACTAATGTAATGAACGAGAATAGACTTTTTCCTTACGAAAAGGTAGAAAAAAGTGATCGATTGAGAAAGAAATTATTCTAGAAACACACCTTCCATTAAAAGCTCTATTTAGTGCAACACCTTTCCACTTCCACAGCGATTACAATCCCTAAAAGCAAGTTGCCAGTACACTGAGGTAATTTACACAGGCAAAAGGGAGATACAAATGTGTAGTTGGATTTGCTTACATTTACCATAAACTCATGATCAGCTTTTGCAGCTAAATGCAGGAAAGGGTTCTTTGCCAGCCCCATATGCAGTGCTGCAGCTGTCCAGGCACTGTTAGGCAAAGGCCACTGTATTTCCATGCTTTTCCTGGTTATTGGAATACCTGCGTTTGGATAGCTATAATTCGGTTGCAATTTGCAAGCAGGAGTTTCAAGCTTTCTTGAAGCAGCAAATGCTGCTATTCATTGTGGGCACCAATACACACCTTCTCCACTTTGAAGAATGCAAGAGTTGAAATTTGGGAAAAATGCTGCACTGCGCTACTTGGAAACCCTTTCCCTGGCTCCCTGCAACATGGGGAGACACTTTCAGCCAAAAGTTGCTAGCACACAAGCTAGTTGTCACACAAAAGGCAGCAAACAGCAACATGAGCTGGTTTTGAGAAGAGATCATATGTTTCCAGAAATTAATTACATTTTGGAGATGTTTCATTTTTGTCCCCCACCAGACACATGCTCCTCTCTTCTTTTGAGCATCCTGTATCTATTAAAACATACACTTTCAACTCTCAAGAGAATTAACAATTCTGAAGACTTTGCAGTGACACAGGCATTTTAAAGCTCCCTGCAAGGAGACATAAACCAATGCGAGGTTAAAGCTCTTCACTCCCACGACCCTGAGGGGTGGCTTGTGGCTCAAGGCTGGGAAGTGTGGTCGCTGTTGTCTGCTTGTGCTATTGCTGAAGCCGACCCTGCCCCTGTGGTACCACCCAACCCTTGAGCAGAGTTATAAATGCTACCAAATAAATTTGAGGGCTGGAGAACAGTAGGAGAGAGGGGAGCAGATTCTCACATCATCAGGAGGAAAATAGACTTTTAAAAAGCCAGTTGTGTCTGTGCACAACAATGAAGCTTTATGTCTATATAAACTGACATGTCAAATTGTACTCCTGGGCCCAATTCTCAACATCAGCGCCATTTGATGGTGATAGCTCGCCTCCTGCCTCTGCAGCCTAATGGCTCTGTCTGCCAGGAAGGGCAGGCAGGATGATTAAAATAAGCATTAACAGAATGGTTTGGTGATTAGCTTCTCCCTCTCTCTTTTTTCTCTTTGCTTTTTTTTTTTTTTTTAAAGCATAGTTTTGGTCTGCCAAAGACTGCTAAAGCCTTTTTTTCATTAGCAGTGTACTTAACAAGTGTAAATTTAAAGTATTCATTTTCTTAAGGCCAAGGATTAAAGCAATTAAGGAAAACTGCTGCAACCTAGCACTCAAGTCAATCCTTAACATTGAAAAGAAACAATTGTGCTTAACATATTTAAACAAAAGCAAATTGTGTATAATTATCCTGACACTCTGTCAAACTAAATTTTCACTCTGCTGCAATGATTTGTGAAAATCTCATTTCTGAAATGGAAATAAACATTTTCTTTCCCAGTACGGGAACAGGTCTGCAGTCTCTTTGGACTGCCTTCATGGCAAAAACACTGCAGCAAAAGCTGATGTCCACTCTCATTCTGTCCTCATTTTAGCATCAGCCTTCTTCCTGACATCCTACAGGCTTAATCCCACCCCAGGTCTGCTCACAGGAGACCTCAGCCCTTGTCTTCCCAGCACTTGGCCTGTGCAATTGCATCACTGGGGCCCAAAAGAGAAGAAAATAATTTTGAGCAAATGCCTCTAGAAAGGGAAGCCATATTCCTGCAGTATTTTGCCTAAAATAATTTTGTACCTTTGCCTTTTATGCACAGTAAGTTCTTCTCAACATATGGCAACGATGGTATAGAACGTGGCCTGATCTATCTTTGGCAATGAATTTTTTAGCTACCGTTTTAAATGCATGAAGCTGAGACTCGGTTATGATAAACTCCGTAGCATTTTTGCCAGACCACAAACTGTAATGTAAAGTGTTGTCTTCTCCAGAAAGAGGTGAGGTGTTAACTGTGAAACCTCAGGGAGCTGGTAAGAGAAAGGTGTTAAATCTGGAGCCTCAAGGATGGCAATTTCTATTTCAACGTTGTTAACTGTTTCACCGATGATTGTTGTAGCAGAAATACTGAGCAAAAGCATGACATAATCAGATCATGCTCAGAGATGTAGATGCTCAAACTCCATTCATTTCTGTGAGAAACAGAAGGTCCACAAGTTCCACAAACACTAAGTTTATGAATAAAACCCAAACACACAGCTATACCATGCTACAATAGAAAATGTAAAAATGCAGCATTTTTCGTCATCTTAGAGGGGACCAAAATAAATACTCCATGTGCTTCTGAGCCCTCCACTCTGTCCATAGAATGCATAGGCCTGTATGTCCATAAGGTGTGTGCCCATAAATATATATATGCAAATGTATAAATATCTTTATAAAATATCTATTATTTAAAAAGAAGTCTTTTTCTTTAGACCTTATAATTTTCACTATTAGTTTAATTTAAAAAATCACATTTTAAGAAGCCTCAATAAGAAGGTTGGTGATTTTTTGTTCCAGCCCTAATTGCCAGCATGCCATTTTGGTTTCTGAAAACCACAAATATTCAGTTGCCAATTTTCCATTTTAGGACTATTGGCATTTTTTTTTCTAACTTTTTGTCAGTTCAGCTTCCTTCTGCACTTTTATTTCCTCAGAAGAAAAAATAAAATAAAATAAAGTGGCAAATATATAAAGGCAAAAGAAAGCATGCCTTTTTTCCCTCCACAAAAACGAACAAAAGCAGAATACAAGCACATATCTTGAAAGCCCATTTCTCCTATCTATATATTTTTTCACTCTTTTGACTCAAAAAATAAATTAACTTGACCTTGCAGATATTGGCACACCCATCCCATCAGACTTTTATTTACTTCTCAACCAGGAAGAACACTTGGCTCCATTAATACACCTCCACCTTCATTTACAAAAGTCATATTTAGAAAGTGACAGATAGCACCGCATCCGAATCACCGAAGATGCTGATTCAGTGCCAGGTGAGCAAATGAAACTGCCACCAACAACCAGTTCAGATGGTGTTCTCCAAGAGATGATCACTTCCCAGGTACCTGGTATTTGAACTCCACTGGACAAAGCTGATTTCCCAAAATATTGCGATCCACTTTTGTAAGACAGCAGATGAAGGAACTGCCACATATTTCTGTGTACAAAGAGCTCTTTCCTTGTGGGATCCCAATCTAAAATCATAGCATTTTACACACCTGCATGTGGGTCACAGGGCTGGATCACTGTGAACTACTGGTCATACCAGAACCACTCCTATAGCTTGAGAAGGGATTCTCCAAATTCTTGCTATGGGCAGAACAAATTTCTGAAGTCATCTGTTCTGCAGTGCTTTGGGTTTCAGTGTGATTTGGTTTGGAGGTTACCAACCAGCAGCTCCCACATCCTGAACCTTAAACAGAGCTTATGGCAAAATTTCAGTTCTGAGAAAAAAAATATCTCTTTGGAAAATGCCAACTCTCTGATAATTTTGTTTACTTTCCATTCATCAACTGCACAAAGCTGAGTACCTGGGATACTAATGGGGCATGTTCTCCCTCACCAGCATGGATTCAGCTTGCACTGTGCATCAAAGGATAAGCAGAGGTCTGGAGACCGTTTTTCCTTGGGGAATGGGAATACACAAGAAGCACCTAAGCAGCTAAGCAAGTCCAAGCACTGACAAGACCACATGGGCCTGAGAGACCATGTTCACCTTAACCACCTTATCATCAACTTGCCATTGGTTGGAGGCTCTTTGTCACTAAGTCACTTGCCAATGAACAACCATCAAAGACACATAAGAGTAAACACACCATGAGCTATACACAGTAAATATCCTACAGAAAGGGCCAAGAGATTTTTTATAATGGTCACAGTAATTTATCTCTGCTATATTATAGACTAAATGCAAGTGATTTCTGGAAGCTGAATTTTTTTCCTATGAGGAAAACGATTGTAGAAACCTTGAGGCGGGAAAGGGTAAGAAGCAGCAAGAGCAGTGATGGAATGCAGAGAGACAGCCAGGCTAGAGGGCAATGAGACTACTCGATGACATGTAAAATGCCAAACGTACATTACCTTCCAGACAAAGTCTAGGTGTAAAGGGCATGTGTGTGATCATGAGGGATGGCTGCCTTAATGGGAACCCTTCTAACCACTTCTAATTCATCCCTATAGTTGAACTGATTCCACTTCTCTAGATCCTGTGGAAGATATCAGTTAATGTGGCTCTTAATCAGATCTGATTATGAGATCCAGCTGTCTTAAAATATGTGCAGCAATGTATGCAGCGTATAGGAATATCTCAGAGATTTCAGGTATCAAATTAAGAAATGCCTCAACAGGGTTGGAAAGGGCAGAAAATACCACAAACAGGGGAGTTTCCATCTAGGGACACAGAAGTGGCAACAGGATAACTCCCAGTGCTCCTGCCAGGCCCTACAAACAAATTTGTCAGTTTTGCCTTATCCGAGTTGGGGGCACGCATAGAGTGCCAGCAGTCTCCAGGGGTCTTCAAGTCATTATCAGATAAGATATCATTTTGTTTGACTCAAAAAGGAAATTTGTTTGATGGGAAAAAAAAATATTGTTTCAAAAAACCCCTCAAAATTACTTTTTGTCCGTTCTGCTACCAAATCAAAAACATAATTATTTGCACAGTTTTAGCTTCTACCGCGACACTCTCAGCTGGAAATATTCCCGCACAGTTAATCTGTCTTGCCCTGCTGGAGTTACTATAATATCACAAGACTCATGAAACAACTGGGAAAGGCTTATGCTCCTTGGCTTGCAGAAACCTCCTCTGATGCTTTGTCAATCAGAAAGAGCAACACTGGCAAGACCAGGATAAAATCCACAGCCTACTGGGAAGAATTTATTTGCTGCTGCATCAGAAGAAGAAAGGGAAATAGACTTGTACCTGGGGAAAACAGACCTTCTTTAAAAAATTCCATACCAATTTAGATTCTGTGCAGCTTCCCTCCCTTTCCATGGGTTTACCCATGCAAGGTGCAAAGAAAGCAGAGTCTGGCCTCAAGGGAGTTCAGATGCAGCAGACTGATCTTTCAGCAGGCTACAATATGTTCCCAGAAGGTGCAATATAATTCTGAGGCCAAGGAACAGCCTATTAGCTCTGCATGCCATTAATTTTCATGAATAGTTCAATCCAATGCTCACAGAAGCTGTTGGGCATCTTTCCATTTTGTCTAGCAGGACCTGAATTAGAGCTTATTTATCTTTTCATTATATACCTTATCTTTAAGTAGGAAGCAGCCCAAACACTTCAGTGCAGCTGTGAGCGTTTCAAGTCCTCCACCAGGCTCCATGCCCAACAGCAGGCAAGAAACTGTCTGCAGGTTGGAGTGAAGGCACGTCACAGTCAAAGCCACTCATGGGGAATTAAACTTCAGGCTTGTTTGACTAAACTTCTGAATTCACCATGTTCCCCCTGTTTTGCCAACCTGAAGAAGCAGCCCAGCAGGTTTCTTGAGTCACATGCCAAAATGCCTCCTTCATCCTCCCTGGAATTGGAAATGATTACTAATAGGTACTCTTGCTGAAATGATTTAACATAATGTGCTGAATGAGATCACTAAGTCAAAATATCTTTCCCTAAGTGACTCTCTTGCTGTGTGCCTGAATGCCAGAGGGGAAGGAGGACAGCATGAACTAAATTCTTTAGCTAGCTTCTACGTTTTACAAAATCTCTATGCTACTAAAGAATTCACATTAGGAAGTTTCACCCAGGCTCATTACAAGAGGTCCATGATGCAGGTCTGGCAAGCAGCTGAGGGATGGAGATACCGGGGTTTAACTTCTCTCATTCACACTTTCCTCTTCTACAGTATTTTCAGAACTCTCCAGCCTAGGCTGGGAACGGAAGACAGTTGAGAAAATGAGGTGGGCGTGAAAGCAAAGCTGGCGAGGAGATGGGCACTCTTTGCCCTGTATGAACAGACCCGGGTGTGTATCACTGCACCTCCATTACAGCAGGCTGCAACCACCAAGTGAAACACAGAGTTGGGGAAGGAACAGGGGTCTGCACCACGGAACACGTCACTGCATACCAGGGATGCTCAGGGTTTTGCTGAGAGGTCAGGTTGCCCTCACCCATCCGAGTTTGTCAGCCTCAAAATTAACTTACTGAGGTCAGTACTCATAACACCGGTATTGCGGACTTTGATTCAGTCTTCCTTTGTGAGAAAGCCCCACACTCTCTGCCCCAGTACGGCTATTACCTGCCAACCTAAAGGATGATGAATGTTATTTATATTGCAGTAATGGCTAACCACTCAGTGGAGACCAGGGACAGGCTGTGCTATGGACTTTTCAAACACACACACTGAATGAGGACTGCCCACAGATGGCTGAGTGTATGAAACTGCTGAGACATTTCAGGATAATGTTCTTGAACGCTTTGGACACGATGACCTCCAACAACTCTGCAGTACTTGTGCTGACTGCAACAACACAGGGTGCCACTCTACAGTAAAGATGTTCATTAATACCAAATTCTTATCAGTTACTGTGAACATGCCCTTACAATAGCAAAAAACTCTTCTACTTCAAAGCAGGAAACTCCTTGGCAGAAAGGCCTTTAAGTTCCTCAATTAATATATGTAAAAATATTAATCTGTTTCAAACTGAACAGAAAACACAGAAGAATAAAGAGGTGTTCTGATAAAAGTTTTTCTAATATTTAGCTGCTACAGTTTTGTTGTCCAAGAAAAAAAGTGAATCAATGAATAAGAACTGCTTAAGATGTAGATGAGGAAAATAATTTAGCAACAGTAAAATGTGAAGGGCCTGATCCTTTAACAAAGCCTGTAAGACAAATTTAACTCCGACATGTGCACACTTGCAGGAATAGGTTTCAAATAATTACAGGAAAATCTAAGAACTGAAAAATTATACCTTTAGCTTTTCACTCCATGAGCCCAGAGGGTGGAAATACCCTCCCAAGAAATAGTCCCACAAAAATGCAGAGGAAACACCTAAAACATTCAATGCAGATTTATATTTTTTTTTCATTATTAATCATTCTCTCTGCATCTTAGAAAAATGCAGTGACTTCTTTCACATGCACTAAAGTACAGAAAGCTAAAATATTAAGTGACATATTCTGCCAAGAAATGCTTTGGAAAAGGTGCTGTGGAATGAGTGTCAGCCCCTCTGTTATCCCTTCTACAATTAATGTTCCAGTACTGAAGTTCTAAATATATATCCAGAAGCCACCAGACATTAGTGTCCATCAGCAACCTCATTAAAAACCAAGTGCTAAAGATATATCTCACCTTTATGTATACCCTTTACACTTAAAAGCTGCTTTAGATGAAGCTGTCAGAGCTTCATAGCCAAAAGCCTGAAGATACTAGAGCCCAGTGAACAGATTAAGCATGAATCAACCCAATAAATGTTTTTATGTCTCTTCAATCAGAGGAGTGGTTACTCCCAAACCAAACAGAAATAAAGCACTTGTTAAGAGACTCAAAGTACTTTCTAGCTGTCTCAACTCTAGAAGTCTCCTAAGAGGACTGATGTCTCAACATCTGGGCATTCCTTTCACTGTCAAACACTCACAGAGCAATGGGATTTGTCAGCAATCTGCTGAGCATATACAGATGACAACTGCAAAGCTTGGAGAGCTCAAAAACATTTACAGATAGATAAGGGTTTGCCGTAGATGTGTTGAACTAGAGCTGATAGCCACAATCTGTTAAAATTCAGCCGAAGAGCTGTAAAGCTTTTAGCTGTGGTACTTAAATCAGGAACACGGTATGCAAAATTTAGCCTGGGTGTGCTTTACAATTACACAAATTGTTTCAGGGAGGTTGATCAAACTTTATGTCACATACTACAAGGAAAAGGCTGTCGGGATGATTTTGGAAGGTAGTCTTTGGTGCCTAAATTACAACTGATCTGTTACTCCATATATATACATGTATATTTCCATATATTTTATGGAAATGAAGCATCATTTATAAACAGGTTTTGGATTGTTCTAAGAACAAATTTCACAGACAATGGATTTAAAGCTCTCTCCAGGACCTACATCTCACCTAATGGCACTCTATCTCTCTCATATTTCCAGACCTGTTGCCCCACCATGATCTACATATCTTCCCATATCTTTTAAAAGATCCTCTGCCAAAGGGATATGTCTTGTTGATACAACACAGAAAGGCATTATATCAAAAGATAACATAAGCTCCAAATTATTTCCAAAATCAGCTGCATTTTTAATAATCTGTCCATTTTGTATTTTTAAAAATAGATTTACTCATTCATGAGGGCACAGTGCTTAAGCCCCTCCATCCTCCAACCCAGTCAGTGATATATCTTTGCATCAAATTTTTTATAACATCAAATGTGGGTTTTTTCTCTGGCTTCCTAAAAAAAGTGAAACCTTCGTTCAGCTGCACTCTGTACAAAAGCATATGTTAGCTCTGTGCTAGTCAAGAATAGCTGGTTAAACTCTAAGGTTATATATTCTTCTGCTAAAAGATACATTATCACATCTGTGTCTAAATATTTTTGCTTTCTATGTCTGCTACAAGCAACACCTACAATTACTACAACTGAAAATGACAAGATAAAAATATTTTTCACCAATTTTTCACCCTTTTGCATTTAACAACACTATATGTATAATCCAGTTCATTAACAGAGTTTTGTCTGTTTGTACGTACATATAACAAGGGAGAAATAAATGTGTTTAAAAAGAAAATGGCATTTTAAATACAACAAAAATAGAAACAGAGCTTGTGGGTTGGCGCAGCATCAAAGACAACACATTTGAAAGGGAAAAAAATGTTAGCTTTCAACTTGCCTCACTTAACTGCTTTTAACTACAGCAGCATATAAGATGGTCATCATATATTTACATCTGATCTTGCTCAGCAGTCTATAAGGTTTTACCCTTATTAGTGGTGCTCTCAGTGTCCTTGCTTCATGTAAATGGTCAAACTTTTCTTATTACTTCTGTAGAGTTAAGTCATTAGAAAACTTAAAAATAAACTAGCATTTTTATTTGTGAGTGGGGGAGTTGTCATCATGTATATATCACAAAGGACAAAATATAAAAGCATAATATGTCATGAGTTCTCCTTCAAGCAGATGGTATTGCAGAAGCACTGAACAAGTTTATATTAATTGTTTTCAGAAAGAGAAGAAATGTCATATTTGAGATAGAGGATCCTACCAAACCCACGAAGAACCATCCAAAAATCTAACAATAGTTACACATTGTGACAGCTGTCAAGCTGGGGGAAAACTTTTTGTTAATGTCTGTATGATTGTTCATTTAAACAAAAGCCAGTAATTTAGTCGTACTGGAACAGCTTATGTCCCCAGCTCTGTCATACAATCTGCGCACATGCATACATTACATCTATATGCATAGTTATTCTTTAATTTTTATCTTTGGGGCTACAATGTGATTTGTCCAGATACCGAGCAGGACTAGAGAAAAAGCGGGCCAGAAGGCAATTTGTGATTGAGTTGTAATGAGCTGTCTGTGTTATCCCTTGTTGGAAAGGGGAGACTTGGTACGCTAGGCTAGCAGCCGGGGTAAAACCTGCTCCCTGCACGCCCAGCTAATTGCATGGCCACCCTTTTTCCCCATGCCCTCAAAATAAGAAAACACAATTATTGGTAGACAAGTCACTTTGCTTTGTGTGTGTCTCAACTCTTATCAGGAGACGGAGTGCAGCCCTTACCTCCTTGTAGACATCGTCATTCCTGCAGAAGTCTCCAGCCCTCCTTGGAAGGACATGGACGTGAACATGCTGAAAACATGAAACAAAATAATAGTGATTACCAAGCTCATGATTTTCTTTTCTGGCTTGTCAGCATTATTCTCCACACATAAAAGTAACCATGCATGGGCTCCCACAGCATTATTTTCAGAGGAAAATACATTAACCTGTTCCATAACCATATCTCAACTGTTTGGAGAATATTCAAGATGAAAAACATGAGAGAGTAGCTCTGCTGTATTATATAAGCTTCAGAGCGAAATGCCTGGAAGTTTAGGGGTTCCGTGGAATCATTCATAGTTGTCAGTCAGAGACATATTTAGCCACAGCTTTGAAATGATGACGTACCTCAGAGCTGCGTGTTGTGGCTTCAAAACCAACAAGAATACGAAGGTGCTGGTTATGGGATATGGCTGTAGCAGGCGTGGGCAGAGGAGTCCTGTGGGCAGCCCCCAGCTCCGTGCTGTGCTGCCCTGGCCAAGGGATAGAGAAACTTCTGGTACATAATGGAGATCACACAGGTAGGAGGGCTGTCAGAAAAGGACATGTGCCACGCTCCTCAGCATGGCTAATACAATGTCTTTCATAAGGTTAAAAAGACTTTAATGTTTTACTTTTCCTTCTAGTAGGTTGTAGCCCAAATATACCTCCTGTAGCTCCAAATATACCTGGGAGTCAGAAGGTCCCTGAGGTATGAGGTGCATGCTGGGGGCACACGCCTGCAGGGACATAGGCTTCAGTGCACCAAGCGGCCCCAAACCTGTGAGACACAAGAATTATGAGCCCAGGTCATGAGCATCAGCCTCCTGACAGCAGGGCCATGGCTCAGGGAGTAGCAGAGCCAAGGACTGTAAGCTGCAGAGGCAGCTTTGGGTGACCCAGGATGGCAGGGAGGTGAGGGACAATGTAGTTTTGTCACAAATGCTGATGACAGATGGGTAAAACACATAAAAATATGGACCAAAAAAAGCAAACATATGACCTGCCAACTTGATGTTGTATTATTAATGTTACCGTTTTTTTTTCTTCTGTTAGGAGATTATGACAGTCTTGTTATACCATATAGGAAGGGTAATTCAAGATTCTCAAGGCTTAAACTCTACTAGGAAATCAAACAAACACTCATCTATCTGCTTTTCTGCAGCAAGTTCGGCTACAAAATTGCAAAGCATACTTTTATCTTTCCCCCTCTCCTTTCACTCCCTTTTGAGGAAAAAAAAAAACAAAAAAAAAACAACCAAAAAACTTGAGTATAATCAGGAAAAAAAATCCACAACGCCTCACTGAGGAGAGACTGCAAATGACTGGAGTGACAGATCACATTTGTGCATCTCCAGATCCTTTTAGATGGCGTCTAAATCCCTTTAAAAAAAAAAAGACTGCATCAGAAACACCACCAAATGCATTACACAGAACTTAGATAGCTTGCACCTGACTCAATGTGATGAGACAGAAATCAGCTGAAATTCATGCACCTCATTGAAACGTTTTCAAAACATGTCTTAAGTCTATAATGAAATCCAAAATTAAAAAATATTTTCTTGAGCTATTTGTAAGAAAATTCAAACACACCTACATAGTGTTAGTTTCAATCCATAAAAATATTTGCTCAGTGGATAAAATGAAATCACAAGGATGTTTCAGTTAATGAAGTATTCCAAATACTGCTCTTCTCCTGCCCCCCCCCAGCTTACCCTAAAGAAATGGAATATACAATTGCTTATTCTTGTCATTATCCACGACTTTCAGTGTATTCAGGCTAGAGACGAAGATGATTCTTGAGGGTTAAAAACTGTGTTTTGAGTAATACATCAGTGATAGTGTTCTGATAGTGTATTATACTAATATATCATAAGAGCGATAGTGCTCTTGTGATGTATTAGTGCAATGTATCATCTGAACATCACTGCTCTCATGATGTATTGCTCAAAACCACAAGGCAAGCCTGAAGATGGTCTTCAGTAGCCCTAGGCCTAAAATTTCGTTTTTGGACAAAGAGAAACTTTCAAGAAAAATAAAAGTGAAGATCAAAGCTTGCAGTGGTAATGTAAAATTTCACTAGTGTGTCACACCTATAGTTCTTGTTACATTTTAAGTGTATTTATAAAAATAGAGAATAACCTGCTACAAGGAGCAATAGTTTTGCTACAAATACCAATTAATGATATATATACTGATATAATAGCAGCTGTCAATAACTGTATCCTTCCAGAAGTTCAGATGCCTTTAAGAGCAATTTTTTTCTCTGTGGCAGAATATTCTGGGATGTGCGCAGGAAAAGATCTGTTGACCCATGACAGACAAGCTGGAATATCAGAGAGCATGCAGGGATGTAGTCCAAAGCTCAGTGCAGAGACGTTGCACTGCAGATGCACAGACCAGCACAGCAGGTAATGAATGAGCCCGACGTGATCTCCTACCCAAAACAGGCTCTTGCAATCATCATGAAAAAAAAAGAAGAAAAAGTGTTTATGACAGCATATGGGCAACTTGGCACCAGTGGGGATATTTTCAGGGGTTAGTTACCTTTACTGCATGCATTATGTTCTTACACAATGCCAAGCTGCATAGCAAAATTAGTCAACTGTGTCAGGAAACAAATTAGTATTTCATAAGTTTTAGGTAACTTAAATCAACTTAAAAGAAAGTAATTTTTTCCAGACATCCCAATATTATTTTTTTAAATTCTGTGCATGGAACATAAACACCTGGATTCTCACTACTGTTTTTGCAATAGAAATTAATAGTAACAGCAATAATGGCTCAAATAGTTTCCTTCTCATCAGCTTTACCAAAAAAACACAGGGAAATACAAGCAGCACAGAGTAGTGGCTACCATGTAGTAAGAAACACCAAGCAAGAGGATTTCACACCTTCTCTAATCTGCATTTCCAATTCTGGCCTTTCTGATTCAGGGATGCTAATATTTTGATATATTAGTAGTTCTTTAATTGATCATTTTTGCTCTTTAGTACTATTTGTTATTGCTAAAGCCTCAATCCACCAAGGACTAGAGCACCAGCTCTAGTTTCCAACCTGTGAATTAGTTTAGTGTGAGTATTCACATCTCAGATATTATGTAGATGTCTCAATGTTCTGTGTCTGCTGATGGCTACAGGGAGGTCTCCCAAGCTGGAGGTAGCAGAAATAACTTCAAGCTGCCCACAAATTAAAGTTACTTCCTTACATTTTGTTTTCCAGGCAAAACAAATAACTGTATGTCCAAAAAAGACTTTGGCAGTTGACTGAAATGTGTCAGTAGACACAAACAAAACATTTGGCTGCGTTTTTTGTTTGTTTGTTTTTTTTAACCAAACAAACAGATTTAGGCAAATCTTCCCTCCAAATCTTTGTTTGGAGACAAAAAGTCCAAACATTGTGTATACAAAGTGTCAAAATAAAGCATTTTAAATATTTAAATATTTTGTGGGTATCCTCATGTCTGTTGGGTGGCAGACAGGTCCATTGCATTCCAGCAGGCTGTATTCAATCACTGTTGATTGTATTTAATTTTTTCTGTAAAAAATTGCTTTCTCCTCATTTTGCATTATTTTGATTAATAAGCAAGAAAAGCAACATACACACAACGGCCAAGACATTTACATTAATGGACCGATCAATATCACCCATATCAGGGTAGAAAAAATGCAGATACTCACATTGCTTAGAGTGTTAGCTACCATTCCCTCTCCTTATCAGATGCTGATGGAGAAAGATGTGGGTGATTGCTGGAGATGGGCACACTGGGTAGGACAAGGGGACACAGCAATACACCCCCAGGTGGGGGACACTGTGTGGGTCTAAGATGCCAGGGCCCCAACAGTTGTTTCTCATACTGGGGACAATGTTTCCTGCCAGGGTAGCAGCAGCTGGAAGGTAACTGTAGGGGCTGAATTTTATAGGAACTTCAAAATTCAAAAAGTTATTAGACTGTCAGTTTGCTAAGGCTGGGACTGTGGCTTCCTCTGTTTTCACAGTGGCTACCACATTATAAATGAAATCTCAGTCTGAAAAATGCCTAATGGTGACAATTATCAAGTGATGCAAAATCACTCTATAAGAGATGGGGTTTTATGACCTTTAAACCCCAAATGGCCAGAGAATTAGAAAACGTACCACAAGGAATGAATCTGTAACGTCAAGGGGAAATAGTGAGCCAGAGCCAGTGTGTGTCGTCTCTGACCTCCCACCGCAGCGAGGGGGTCCTCCGCTTCAGCCCTGTGGCATTCCCAGTGTGACCGCGGGAGCATGGGGCTGCCAGTGGGCACTATGGATCACGCTCATCCCACCACTGCTGAAATCTGGCAGCAGCACAGGCATTTGTGGGATTATACATCGGAAGTCGATTTCCCGTGAACCAGGACTGCAAAACGCTCACCAAGTCTCAGCCAAAAAACCTGCAGCCTGTTTTGTTGGAAAAACAGCCATTCAGGTCAGGTGGGTTTTGCTTCAGCACTCCAGGCCATGCAGAATGCAATGTTCCTAGTTATGGCTGGTTTTATATACTGAATTAAGGTTGAATAACCAATGTGTCACCACTGCACTGGATGTAAAGCAAAAATACTAGGCAAAAATAGACACTGAAAGAGATTTCCTGTGTGGACCAGAATAGTGAAGACCAGATGACCCTGCCACACACTACTAGGGAGGACATGGACATTGCCTGCAATAATTCATGAACATTATGTTGTGTTCACTCAGCTGCTGTGCTGGTTAGCAGAGCAACAAAGCTTAGGTTCCAACAGAAAGGGAGATAATAGCCTGTATGAGAGCTCTCAGTATGCACCCAGACTCTATTAACAATAAATGTTGCTATAGGATGAATACATAAAAAGTAGCAACACATCATGCAACCTTGAAGACAGGCGGGCTGCTAAAAAGTTGGCAGAGGAACGGACTGTTGCCCCCACACCTGCAAAAGCAATCTGTGGTTAAGCTGTGCCTTCATGCAGCAAAACCAGATGCTTTTTAGCAGCTTAATCCTTACCCTTCTTACTTTTCAGTCTTTCCTCAGAGAGGAGCTTTGCAGCCATGGGCTTCCTCGATCTCATGGTGCTGCAAGATCAGGAAAGTCTGTGATGTAGGGCACAGCGGGATAGCAGGGCCAGGAAGACTAAACCCCGATGTCCACACCACTATTGTTTTTAGGCAGGAGAAAGGGCAGGAAGGGCATTAGCAGCTGCAGGCAGAAAGACTTGCAGGCCAGGAGATGCCCATCAGCCAGTTCACTGGGAAAAAAGGATGGTGGTTTGCAGATAACTTGTTTGCTGCAAAGTCCCTTGTCCATTAAAGAGACATGGGCTCCTTATGGGAGTCTGGGATAATGTTCCTTCTAAACTACCAGATTAACTGTGGAAATTCCAAACTAATAACCATTCTCCAAGTAAGACTGTTAGCGGGTGATAAAGAAAACCAACCATAATACTGAGATAGCCACATGAAAAATAGGGCAATTTTGTCCTCTCTGTAAACTGGGCTTCCATGGAGCCCTTGTTTGCTATTCTTGATTAACTGCTCAATTATCCCTGTTATGAAATTATTCCGTGGAAAGCCCTGCCTGCACATCCATAGCTCATTAACAGAAAGCACTCCCTCTGCTGTCCCCAAAAATACATTGCCTTACCCAGACGCAAGCAGACTTGGCACAATCGCTCTGGCGAGACATTGAAAGCCAATTTCTAGGGCCCTTGACTTGCAGCCCCAGAAAGAGCATATTAATGGGAAAACAATTTCTGTTCAGTATTTATGAGTTCTTGACATTTTTCCTAGTCCTCAATTGGATTGGGATGAAGAAAATAATTAAAGAATAAAAGAAGTAATATCCAACATTAGGAAAAGGAAGATTTTTGGTCAATTAAAATACTCAGTTTTCACAGCCTTCAAAATTTTTGCCATCATTATTATTATTATTATTATTATTTACATTTCCAGGAGTTATAAATTACACAAAGTAAGACAACTTTAAAAGAGCTGGTTTTTTTAAATATTAAAACATGACAGGAAACTACTTGAAACAATTCCTTTCCTACAGAAACGCCCCATTTCTAGGAATCAGCCTTTTCCTTTCCAGCTTCATTAAAGCCTCATGCACAAGGCTGTATTCTCAGAGGGTGGCTCTGGCATCCTGGCAGTAAGGGTTGCTCCAAACCCAGGAAGGTTGCACAGACTAACATGCTCTTGTAACATCTTTGCTTTGGCTCTGGCTTATTAAAACACTATCTATTCATCACAAGAAACCTAAGCATGTGATACAGATGGAAAGGGGTGGCACACACGGCCAGCTTCAAGAGCAGTATGTGCAGGGGAACGGCGCTTTGGAAGGGAAGGACAGAGAAATGCACATCTGTCTTGGAAAGTCCATGGTGCAAGCAGAGGACACAGCAGAGACGAAGGTGGGAATGGACTAGAAGAGCCACCAGAGAACAGGAAAGGTGGGTGCTACTGACAGACTGGAGATCGTGGTGGAAGTTTTGTGAATCAAAACCAATGTGTGGCAAGAGGTTGCAAAGGGAGAACACAGAAGAAACAGGGCAATGAGTCCTGGGAGAGGAGGCCACAAGGGCTGTCCAGATGGTATGAGGCTGTAGTGTGAGGACCCTTTCAGAAGTCACTTGTGTACCTCTGCACGGCGCTACACTGTACACATACCCCTAGGAGATAAAAAAGGAAAGCTTTGCAATGATCCCTACCAATGTTTATGCTGTGGACTTGCCTCTAGAAGAGTAAGTATCAAGATACTTGCTCAGCACAGAGAACATGTACTTGGTAAAGCAACAAAATGGAGAGAATTTGCAAATATATCAGAAACCAAACCAAATGGGGAACTTGCAACAGAGCACATCTTCAAACACCTAGATTGGGAAATGTGCAGATTCAGCATCCTCAATAAATAATGTATCTATCAACTGCTATAAAGTTTTGAAAAAATGAGCTGTGGATGAGCTAGAAAAGAGACCTAGAGCTAATGAAATTATGCACAGAAAGATTTTAAACCCACTTGAGATCCCCAGTTATAACTTCCACAGCTGAAGGCAACTTTAGCAATTGCAAGAGAACTGCCAACTCTTCTCCCCCAGCCCCAAACCCAAGAACACTGGCACAACAATGCAGGTAATTAGCCTGTTCACTGGAAGTGGTGATACAAAAGTAATTTGGACATCTCCTCTGAGCCTCTGAAAGGCAGCAAATGAATACACTAAATGGAAATAAGGGTGGGATGGTGCTTTTGAGCTTGTATTTCCTGACCGTTACTCTCTGCATCAATTGGAAGAACAACACCTTGGTCCAATCACAGACTCCGATGGGGAAACTGCTATTCCATGTTTCCTGGATAATACACCAGTAACACTACAATCAGAACACTGTGAGACCTGTACAGTGTTTTCTACCCTCAGAATATCAGAGAATCACAAAACTAACCTTAAACCCTGGCAATCCCTGCATAAAGTATAATTTTCATTTTACAGATGGCAAGGCTGATGCAGAAACCAGTGAAGATGCCTCTGAAGCTGCTTGGGAAGGTGGTGCATGCTTAGGAACAGCTGGGGACCACCTGCCTTGAGGTCCTGGGCCTTTGCCTTCCCACAGGGTCACTTTGCCCAGGTGTTTTTGTGCAAATTTGGTGTTGCTGAGATGCAAATGAAAGTGCAATTGCATTTCCCCTCACCTCTGATCTTTAGTTAAGTCTTGATAAATGCATATTGTTTTAACGCTTCTGATACGTATAATTAGGGCTCTTTAATTTATGTTTCAATAAAATGTTCTATAATAAACATTTACTGCTCTGTGAATAAACATTTAAATGAAGGTTCTAATGGGGGTTACATGTTTCGAAGCAGTTCATGGCTTTGCTGAAGTCTCTCCCTATACTTAATGAGAGTCATTTCCATAATCTGTGCGTTATTGCTTAAGCCTCCCTCTAGGAATATTTTACAAAGTAAAATTCTGTGAAATATTATCAGCCAAAAGAGAAAATGCTAAGAGGATTATCAAATTGTCCCTGTTAAAGGGACAGCACAAGCTTTCATTTCCCCCCTGAGATGCTAACATTGTAATTACACAGAACATGCTTACTAATTATCACACCGGTGTGTTATTACTGGGGTTTTCCCCTCAGAGACCCAGTCAAAATGAAAAGGATGGGAGACCTCTAAAAAGGGGGCCCCTGACATGAAGGACAGCATAATGCCAGTTTATATTCTGATATTAATAAGTAAGGATCAACACCCTCCCAGGCAAATGTTGAGATCTTAAGAAAGGTCCAGCTCCCTTGGAGAGGGCAGAGTGTTGTTATGGATGAAGTTGTGTACAGCTTCTCCCACAACATCAGCCCTACAATCAACACCCAAGGTCTTATTCCCATTTTGCTGAAACCTCCCCATGTTTTCTCACTGACTCTGATAACGGCAGGAACTGGCACCTCAGCTGAGATACAAAGTACACTGAGGTCGAGGGAAATATTATTGTTGGAACACAGAGGGTTTTCAATTCTCTGGAGTATTTGTAATGATACAAACACCTGTAAGATATTTCTTCAATACGTCTGAGTACATTTGAGGAGAGCATAAAACTGAAATATATCTTCTCTCCACTAGCAGGGATTACAGCAGCAATGGCCCACTCCCCCTTTAATGCAAGAGGTAGGGAACTTGGAGGAAAATGAGAGAAGATAAATCAAGAAGGGATGTGGCAAGGGGAAGACAAGCTTTGTATACCAGTTACTCTCATTCTGAAAGAGAAATCGTTCTAATTTTTTTGTTGTTGTTGTTATTGCATCTCTAGACAACTGTTGCATCTTCTAGGATGATGACAAGGTTCCTGCAGAATTAAAATACAGTCCCTGTCTCCTCTCTTATTAGTTAAAGATGGAAGAGAGGTGCTACTGTAAGGAGAAAGGAAAAGTTTCTGATGACAGTAATGTGACCGAGCCTCATAACTTTCTGCAGAGGATGAAATGCATTCAAGCCATGGTGCTTTCCGTCACAATATCCATCAGTGCTAACGGAGACTTCAGAGGCTCTGTGTCAGTACTGAGTAATTTTGTACTTTTAGGGATACATTTCTCAAGAACTAGTAAATATCTCTGTGTGTACTGACAGCATTCACTAGACTGCATTTAGTTACTTATAATATTAAAATTATATATAGCAGCTTTGGGTTCCAAAACATGGGCTGTTTTCCTGTTTTATTGCCGAATACGCACATTCATCTCTAAGGTTTAGCTGCTTCAGTTAAATCTTTTAAATGTAAATTATTTTCTGTTATAAAAAGCTAATTGTGGGAGTTTTAGTATTTCAAAGATGGTAATTTATGTGACTAGAACAAAATAAAACATTCAACAGAAACAGAGTTTTACTTGATCAGAAAGACTTTTATGTTTCAGTATAGTTTTTCTTATATTTTCCTCATGCAACAGTGGCCTCTGTCTTTCAATTAGCTTGAAACAGAAGATCTTAGATAAAACCATAATTTTGTGCCATTTGCATATGTGTCATTCCACACTTCTTCACCTCACATTTAAACTATTTGTAAGCTGCTGTGAACCAATGCGTGAAACGTCTTAGGCAGCTGCTCATCTGTTCACCCCTTAACAATCCACCAAAGTCTCTGGGACAACAGGAAAGCCAGACTAGGCTCTAAAAAACCCACAAGACTAAGTCACCTCAAAACGAGGATATTTCAATGGCATATCCAGTGAGGGAGCTGAGAATCAAGAAAGCGGGTCTTTGGCATGGACTACATAATCACTGGTCAAGCCTACTTTTCTTTGACTTACTTCCCCCCACACTGTTGAATTTGGGATATAAAATGGTTTTGTGGAAGCAAACAGCCTCCTTGAAAATTGTACTTCGTAGGTCACCTACAACACCATCCAAAAGCGACTGGAATCCCTGTGACAACAACTCAGTCTCAGCAGCCATTGGATCAGGCCTTCCAGGATACCAGGATATTGGCACCAACACAAGCCACCTTCAGAGATTTTGAAAACAAGCTAAACCAGCTAATAATTTCTCCCAGACTACTAATGCAAAAGTACTTCCACTCTTGATTTCTCAACTAGGATTTTTCTCCCCATCTTTCATAATATACAGCCCTGGTCTAATTCCCTTTCTGCTCAAGCCAGTGGCAACACCCTTAACTAACTTCAGGTTAAGTCCTTCATGACTTGTAGAAATCTGGCAAAGACATGTGCTAATAATGGCAAAGGATGTACAATAGTATGTTCCCAAACTTCAAAATAAACTAAAATGTATTCCATTGCCTTTATTCACTGTGTAATCTTTTGAAATCAGGGTATAAAAGATACCAATATCCCTGTCTCAAACTTTCTAAAACATCTTAAAGTACTCTTTTGTAAGCTCTTCCATGGCATGCAACATCTGCACATCTCCCACCTAAGTGCAGTGAATGGCTACAAGGCCAACACCAAAAACCACAAAAAACTCAATTGACTGTCTGCTAAAACAAGAACTTGGTCATTTTAAGTTATCAATTTAATTACAGAAACCTATTATTGATTTAATCTTTCTTCATATTCATGAGCTGGCTAGACAGAAGAGTATAATGTTCTTAGTACACTTTCACCTTGATATGCATGAATTACCCCTATTGGAAAAGGAGTTATTTCAAAATTGTTTAAATCCACAAAATCCTTTCAACCAGGGAACTTTGGTGGATTTGTAATGCACGCTAGTGTTTGCCAGGAACCCAGCTGAAACCACCAGACTTGCTGTCCTGGAGACCTTTCAACAGACAGTTTGTCCAAATGGACTTTGACTGTGACTACCAGGGCCATATGGGCAGAGGGGTAGCAGAGGTGAACAGTTTGTGATTATGTCCCTAAGTCGTTTAACCTTCAGAATTATGATTCCAAACACTCTGCCACCCAACAGGAGGCTGCACAAGCAGGTGAAAAGATAGATGTCTATTCTTAATGACTGTTTAGGAGACTGCTGTGCTCTGGTCTGTGCCCATGTTGGTTCAGTTCATTAATGTAATTAACCAACAATCAATCTTTTTAAATTAGTTACACAAAACCAGCTACTGCCAGATCAACTGACATGAAAGTTAGGTCATGCTCCGTTTCTGCACGATTTAACATCCACACTGGAACAGAATACAGGGCATGGAAGCATCAGAAACTGGAGCCAAATTCATTTGAAGCCCTACAACTTAATTAAAGTGTGTAAAATCTGTGCAGCTGGCTTGGTCTTATTTGCATGGCCTTCCGTGTTTGCAGCTAAACACCTTGGCAATACAAAAAGTGCTCAGAAAACAAAAGAAAGAAAGAAAAAAGTGCTTCCAGGAAATATTTAGTAGTGAAGGAATTTTTAAAAAAATTAAACAGTGTAACTATTCAGGGCTTGAAACTGGACCTTAAGGACAGCCTTCATGGTTCACCAGCCGCTCTGTTCATAAGATAAAACAAAAGCAAAAGGAGCTGAAGTCACAATTAGTGACTGCTGTCTTTCTTTGGGCTGGGAAAAGACCAGCAAAGCAACCTTGCTTTTGAGTGAACACAAGAGTTACCTGTGAAGCATTACAGTGCAGTTTCATCATCATCATCAACACACTGGTCCACTGTCCTGGGATCAGAGCTGTGAGCAGCTCATAACTCAGGCTCACAACCTGCCTCTCTCTTTGCCCATCCTCTGGTGGCTGGGGAAAGGATTTGGTTGGCCTAAACCTGGTGCAATGTGTTCTCCAGAAGTGCTGGCCAAGGGGTTGCTAAAGTGACCGAATCCTGTTCCTACTTGCCTTCCAGTCCAGGGCTGAAAGGATGAGGAGAGAACAGCAGCCCTGCAGAGTCTGGGTTGGACTGAACAGACTTCTCGCATTATATGGATGAGCCCCATTTGCACTGGTGGGAGAGCTGGTCTCAGAGGAAGTGGCTCAGTGACCTCTGTGTGGCTGTTTGTGTGGCCCTGTGAGCCTGAGCAAGGCTCTGAGGGGAACGTGTCCGCACACCCCCGGCAGGTTGATGTGCGGCTTTGCCTGGTGGGTGCAGAGCATCTGCGAGCTCGGTGTGGGTGTGCTGTCAGCCTGGTTTGAGACTAATAAACAATTTCTTTCTCATCCTTCTAATCTGAACCTAGACTGAACTGCTTACAATTTCCCCAAAAGGCCAACTTTGAAACTTTGCCTTATGCTTGTCCATTAAGACAGCATCTGGCTTCTTTTAATCCCTCACACTGAGTTGATCCAATTGCTTCCACTGGACCTAACACAGATATTGCTGCTGAACAACTGCCATGAAACCAGGTTTCTCCTCCTAAATCCACGATGAGATGGATGGGCAAGAGCCTCCCTGCGATGCAGTGCTGCAGGAGAGTATGGCAGTATCTGGACTTGGAGTCTGCAAACAGCTGAGCACATCCCGTAAAGTACTAAGCACGTTTTCCCTTCTGCTTGCTAGAATGGCCATTGGAGGCCGCAGGATCAGGCCCGCAGATTCCCCTAAGGGAAGCGTAAGTGAAACATTCACCTCGTTTTTCACTTTTGTAAAATCAGGCAATTAGGCTGGTGCAGCAGAAAAGGAGGAGTGGGAATTGGGGCAGATGGGGAAGGAGAGGGAGGATGCCTGCTCAGATTTCGTTTTGAAAGCTGCATGTAAACTAGCATGACTGGAGAAAAAAAAAAAAAAGAAAAGCCACTTCTCGGAGACTGAGAAGGAATGTGCAACATGTCACTTAACACTCATCACCCTCTGCAGCATTGCTGCCAGGAAACCACCCGAGCAGCTGCCTCTGGAAATGAAACTGAAGCAGACCTAAGTGAATTTAAAACTAATAACAGCAAGAAACTTTAATGAAACTCTCTCTGACTAGCTAGAACAGCTTTCTTCATATAGAATTTTCAGAGCTTTCATAAGTCTGCACTCAAAAATGTCCTAAGATGTTGCAGGCAGCAGATGATTACTTTGTCCCTCTGTGTGAACGTATACGCACCTTTCCCACAGCACACGTTTAAGAGCAAAATGCAAGGAGCCCACCTTAGCAAATTCCTTACTCATTACCAAGGTGTTCTCTATTTCTGTGTCATTGCTCTATGACATACACGCTACTAAGTGCAAATGGGCTGCTTCTGTAGCTGGAGGACCAGGTTACAGGAGCTGAGGGAGCGGGGAAGTGTCCAGTTTGGTTTGGATCTGCCTCAACTCCACAAGCTGAGCAGGCAGCCTGAGCTCTTCATGGTTTTAGTCTCCAACATTGCTGCCAGAGTCAAAAGCAGGCTGCAATGCACAAGGAATACAAAATAGGGACCTAGAGGGCAGGCAAAACTTTCATAAATTCAGCTCATCTACCAAAATTGAAAGAATTACTAATCAGAGAAAGAAAGCTACAGAAGTGTTAACATTAATTCTACTCTGCTACAAGCCACGTGGCTAACACCATGACACCTTGCCATTTACTGAAGGAGAGCTATTTATTTATGTAACCTATAGCTCACATTTATATAATTAGTCTGCATGATAAATTTTAGAACTTGCAATCTGTGTGCCACGTTTGCATAAGTACAGCATATTTAATGCAGGTACAATTGTTTAACACCTCTAGCATCATATTAAAGAGTTTCATATAATTAGCAGAGTTAGACACTCCAACTTTCAGACCAGTTACACATTTCAAAAAACAACAACAAAAAAAGTGCTAGTTGTACGGAAGGAAGCAGCTGCTCCAGAAAATCTTGTGCTCCTAACAATGAGTGTTCAGAGAGTGGTATGTACTGCCTGGGAACAAGCAAATCAGGTCAAGTAAGACAGGACTTGATCCAAAGTTCCTCCTAAACTTTCTGTTATCTCCAAGACTCTGAACACTCCCTGGGTCAGCCTACCATCTTTGGTTTTCTTTCAGCCCACCAGGAGCCTGAGCTTAAGAGGCATTGACTATTTGTTACTCTCTTCAGTGTTAGAAGCTCAGTGTTCCCTTATAGCCAGATGCCAGAGTACCACCCACAATATTGTGGATGACAGCTGAATGGATTTTACATCACAACATCTTTGCTTTAGGCCAGGTTTCTAGAAGATGAAAAGTAGCACTCCTGGTACACTATTCTGGATGGAGAAGTTCTGATAAGCAGCAGCAACAGGAGTTGCACAGCAATACAGCTAATGAGCTATATCACTCCTCAGCAGAATGGTCCTCACTTCCTGGAGGGGCATCAGGGATGAGACTGATATTTGTTGGTATTATTTTGATATAGTCAAGTGAGCAGAACCCCAGCTGTGTGACTCTCATCATGGCCGCTTCTGAATGCAATAAATACAAAACCTTGTAGCTCAGATTGTAAACCTAAATTCCAGCTTAAAAATTGAATTGGTGGAGGAACCTGAAGTGAAAGCTATGCTCATAGAGAGTGATGCCATTGACATTTCTACTACATTTGAACTTTCTAAACAACATGAACTGGACTAGACTATATGTTAGAGTAAGTGTGAGGGTGTGTAAAGTGACAATTAGCAAGCAAGGTGATATTTTGAAAATAAAATCACAAATCGAGACATTAGAAACACTCATTTAAGAATTTTCCTTTAGACATCTCACCTGAAAAGTAGGCCAAGGTAAGTTTATTTGCTTCTTTAGTAACTGTTGCTCTTAGGGCAGATCTTCAAACACCCAAATTTAAAGCCAAATTTCTCAAGTCATTCTGTAACGAGCAGCGACTGTGACATTGACACATCTTGACAGGTTTTCAAAGCACTTCAACATTCAGTACACTTCAGAAATTAGCCACCTACATTATTGCCAATCAGTTCTGAAAACCCTGTTTCATCTATGTTAAGCTCTCATGAAAACTTCTACCTATATGTCTTTTCCAAATGGTGTATGGGCACTTCAGAAGCTATTCTAAGTATTATTATTTTGGAGATATGTCAAGGTCTGTTGCACAGAGAATTATTTTCTAGTTCAATTTTATACAAAATTGTAAAGAAACTGGGATCAATCCCACCATGTCTGTTTATCACAATGTCTTGTATCATCATAGGACATTCATCTTAGACAAGTTAAATGAAGCCAAACTTAAGCTTAAAAACAGCACTACGCAGACTCCTACTTTGGTAACTTAGCTGCTAGGAACATTTACCCCTGTATCATACCAAACACAGTCAAGCAAATAAACACCCTCTTGCTACTGATGGAGAGAAGGAGCAAAGAGTGGCATATATCAAAAGAGCTCTTGATTCTGGGAAAAGAAATTCTTATCAGGCGATAAGAATATATTCTCCAAGGAGAACTATCATGAGCAACAGTGACTCTTAACAGGAGATGTGGAGGGAAGCACCATGTGACACTATAAAGGGCATAAAAGACTCATGCTGGCACAAGGAGAGCATAAGTGGAAGAAAGGGATGAAATAGTCCATATTCTTAGGCATGAGAAAGGAAGAAGTCCACATTCGGAAGTCCAAGAAAAGAAGATGCTTGAACTTTGTTAAAGCAAGGCACAAAACAGCCTGGAAAACAAGGACCCTCTTTCTCCAAAAACACCCGAACACTGCACTGAATTCATTTACACCAAAATCCTCAGCTAAACAGCAGTTTGTTTTTCCCAACTTGTCTCAACAACTGAAAAAAAGAAATTCTCCCTTCTCCCCCACCACTTATATGAGAAGCAAACTCTCCATTTCTTGCTTCTCCAAGCACAGAACCAGATCTCCGCTCTCTTCACAAAAGAGAAGAGGTGGGGAGATACAGGAGGAAGAAAACTCCTTGCCTCTTTAGAGAGGTTGTTTACCCAGAGAAAACAAGTACTTTTCTGCCAAGTGAGGAGGACACTGGGAGTGGGCTGATGTTGATACTGCAGTAGGATAATGAACAAGGCTGAGACCGTCCAATCAGTGGCAACGTTAATTGTGTGAGGTCCATCCATGTGATGCATTTCAACATCATGAATTGTTTCTCATGTTGAATCAAAGCCAGAATAAATATAATGGAGGAGGCTGGGAAATCATCTTTTGCAATCTGCAGCTCACAAAAACCCAACCACCCAAAGGGGTATTCCAAAACAGCTTCTGAAGCTGTGCTTGACAAAATGTGTGCATTTCTGAAATGTTAATCAGGGCAGAATTAGCTGATCAGGGAAAACCATGTTAGACAAGGACAGGAGGCCAGCAGAAGATTACACTCTAAAAAGGTTTAAATAGACTTGTTAACATCTGCTTAGGGTGCAGCTATAATTAAGAGATCTCCTTTCCTTGTTTGGGGGTTTGAAGGTTTTGTTTGTTTGGGGTTTTGTCTTTGCTAGTTTTCTGCCTTTGCAGTTCTGACAATGAATTTTGTATCAGGACCCTGGGGAAGCAGAGCAGGCTTTCAGCATTCACAAACAGGAAAAGCAGAAGATCATGGCGATGGAGAGGCAGTTTAATCCCAGAGTTGTTATATTCCTTCAGAAACTTTTCATCTTATGAATACAAATATCTAAAAATTCTCACGTTTTTACTTCTTTGGACAGTTCTATCAGTAAATACTTAAATCTGCACATGTCACTGTTGTTCATTTGTCCATTCTTGTTCTGCTACCTCACTTAGACGATTAAAGAAATCAATTCCTTCCATGTGTATACGAAGTTAAAAGCAGGTGTCCAAATTACACAATCCTCACTTGACCCCTTATCTCTTTCAAAAGTATCGAGTAAGTCAAAACTTATGAGTAGGGCAATAGTTTTCATAGCACCCAAACACATCTCAAGGGGCAGAATTTGAAAGGCAGGGGTTTTTTGGACCATCCTGACCAGGGGATATGCATTGGTGATATCCAGAGAGCACAGCTTCGAGGGATAGTGACTAATGACAGAAAAAGAAGCCACAGCTTCACTCAGACAATGGAAGACCAGCATTTGTCTTTGGTAAGTTACTGTAGAATTTTCTAAGCAATTTTTAGGACCTTTTGCTCAACCTAATAGGTGCTTTTAGTATGAGGAGTGGGAGGGATGAGATACTTTGTCAGGGAGCACCTTGCTGGGAGAACCATGTGACATCAACACATCAATGTAAATTCCAACCTTTTCCTGGAAGAAAAAGGAAAACACAATAAAAGTGCAAAGGGCTAGGGAAAGACTGTGTGATCCAGAGTAATACTCTGGTCTCTGTGATTAAACTGGGCTGGCAAAAGCAAGATACATGCATCTAAATTTAGCTACCTAAATGATTGGTTTGATTTTCAGAGGTGATGAATGCCTGCAGCTCCTGTCGACTTCAGGTACCAACGTTTGAAATGTTTGGCCTTTAGTCTTCAACTCAAACTAATTGAAGGATTTAACATTTCAAAGCTAAGGGGGTTTATCCAATCCAAAGTGCCATAAAGCTGCAGTTCCTAGGCATGAGAGATATGACACATGAGCAACTCAAAGGCAAATCAGAAGAAGAAAGATGATTATTCCCCAAAGTGCATACACTTGAAAGACAGGCTAATGAGTTCTTAAATGACATAATTTAATCCCAAGGCTTCTCAAATACAATGCTTGAGTTTTCCCTTTCTCAGTCATTAAAAAGTGCATAAGGAAACTTTAACTGTACTTCTGCCCTTTGAAATACAGAAGAAATATGCCCCTCAGTTTAGCTCCCCGAGTGGCATCACAGATCAAATTAGCTGACAACATCCCTGCATCACAGATAGGCAGGAAAGCAAACCAAAGGGATCCTGCCCTCCCAAAGAGCATGAGACACACAATATTTTCACAGGGATCCAAGGCCCATCAACCCTTGAAAGCAGCCTGCAAAAGAGCACTGCCAGGGGCCACGACAGGCTTAGAGACACCTGGCCGAGAAGGGGACGCCTCTGGAGAGGGGTTACTGGTGGAGACAATGCTACAGAGTAGGTTTAAAACATTTAGTCAAAAGTGAGAACAGTGAAACTATTGTTTTAAGAAAGGGGTGATGCAAAGGTCAAGAAAGTTCCAGCAGCAGATTGAGCTTTGTGTGATATGGTCCTTGGTCTATCTGGTAGAGACATTTGAGAAAGCACAGTAAATTATGCTCAGTTCTGTTACAAGAAAAACATTACTTTACCATGGATTTATCCTTAATCAAACACCACTTTACAGAGCTGAGTCTCTCCTCTTTGCCACAATTTTGTACTGCTAGGAAAGTCACCTCAGCCAGAACACCTCACAGTTGGCCACCTTCTGGGCATTCACTTGAAAGATGCTGGCCTGGTCTGCAGAAATCCTGAGCCATGCCAAGTGTAACTAGTCTCTAAAAGCCATGAGCTGAATCTGTCATTTAAGTTGCTAAGTATGCCAAAGAAATCAAGCTCTAAAGCTAAGTTGTCACCCAAAGAGAATGAGCATTACTTAAAATATAAAATATATGTATTAATGCTTGAGGGACTTCCAGATACTCTGCTGAGAGGCTCTGTATGAAAGCTCAGAGAACATTAATAACCTTGTATTCAGGGCAGAGCTTGGATGGCATCTAAGCACTGGAACTTCACACTGAACGATGCAGATAAAAATAAATACTTGATCTTGTCCACCCTGTGCACAGAATAAAGTAGCAGCTTGTGATCGAGTCTTTAAGACTGTATCACATTCATGTTCCAAATTAAAGCTACACAGGCAGACTTAATTCTGCTTTTTTCTAACCCTTAAGAGTTTAATTTTACAGTTCTAACTTTCTTTAAACATAGAACTTTTTGCACATCAGTAATAGTTTACCCATCTCTGGCAAGAATGATTTACATCCAGTAGACTAGTGGAGTAAATTCTAATGAAATGATCCCATGAATCATAACATAGCACTACATTTAATCGCTATATTCATTAAATAAAAACATTGGATTTTTTTGTAAAATTAGAAATTTTGAGGTGCTATCAAGAAAGATTAAACTAATGAGATAAGATTTAACTGAATATGTAACTTGTGTAAATAAGATTTTATGCTGTGCTCAATTCTGGCTCAATTTTAATTTGATTTAGGACATCAACATCAAACTCTTAGCTTTCAGATTTGTTTCAGTTAATTTCATGCTAGCTTTAAGAAGCTGAGTCAAATGATTGCACTGATAGCATATCGATTTCTTTTCCTGTTACAGGTGATGTTTTCTGAGCAACACCACCACCACTTAACAGAAAACCCAAGAGGAGGGAAGGATTTGTTTAGGTGCAAAGTGGGTCTGCTTATACAATGGAGAGAAAGATAACTTTCTGGAGATGTTTCTGAGGCATGCAATTGCAATTCTCACCTAAGCACAAAACTGTTGTAAGATGGAAGGTCCTGCAGCGACAGCAAGACTGCTGATACACATTTCTAAAAAACAACCCCTTTCCTTCTTACCTCTGTTAAATAATGCTATGAAAGATGTGCAATAAGTGGGTGAGAGGAATTTGTTTAACATTCCTTAATTCCTTAATTTCCTTTAATTTAGAGACAATCAAAGGATAAAGACATCTGAATGGGGAATTACCATCATATTCCAAAGCAGCCACTCAGAAGCAGCGTTAAATGTCACCACCGACTATCCCAAGAGCCCTACCAGGCAGGCTGCAGAATTAAATGTCTTGGAAACATTCACACAGGCACTGGAGGATATGAAGGTGTTTGGTTTTTTTCCTGGAGGTAGTCTTTCTTTTGGTGACTGGCCTGCAAAATTCTTGAGTAGAAAAACCTGAGCATCTGGTGAAGAGATACACCTCTCCTTTGCATCTGATCCTGACTTCCACAAGTATTACAACAACCTAGAAACCTAGTATTAGTGCCAGCTATGATGATTTCATATGCTTTTCTGTGAGAAATGCTTTTGTATCTTTGAGTACCATCTACTTAACAATTACCATCAATTATTAATGCATATGGTGACTCTTAAAAGCGCCACAGCTTCCACCCACGGCAAACACTTGCAATCATCCATTTAATCAACTCTGAGATATTTTTGCTTCTGTTTTGAGGAGGTTCTGCTGATGTCTACTCTTCATGTACAACTGGGAAAAAAAAAAAAAAAAAGATGCATAGACTGGCAACAACCTGTCACACATACAGAACAAATACCTAGAAATGCCCAGAAATGAGAATAAAGAAGTAGGATGTTTCCACTATCTAGCGAGTATTTAAAAACAGCTGCAGACTGTTGAAATTTGACTTGAGTTAAATGGACAAACAGTGTTAACCAAATAGTGTGGGACCATATGAGCAGCCTGTTTGGGCCAGTTACTGAAAAACAGGGTCTCTTGAAAAGGGAATTGTAATGAGCTAAATGTGAAGCAATCTTTGACTCAATCACTTTTGTAGTTGCAGGCAGAGCCACTTGACAGATGACTTCAGAAGCACTAAGAAAATGCTATCTCTGAGGGCAAAGAACCAAGAAGGCATCAAACAGCAGCAAAAAAGTCTACTAAAAATGCTCTCAAGATCTCCACCAGTACTATGGGGGCAGAACAACGTTGTAAAGAGAAACAAAAAGGCAGTCTGGTAACTGAAATAGAAGCTGTAGAGTTTGCTTTATGCCAACTTAAATTTTGTTATTCGTGTCAGAAAAAGTATGTGGCTTTTAGTAATGCCAAGCAATTGAAAACAAGCTCAAGGACATATTCCTACTAAACCTCACTTGTTTACATGGTCCTTGCAGGGAAAGGCTGAACAACAGTATACACAGTTGGGCCTCCCAACTCATAATTCATTGAATTTTCAAAAAGTTACATTTCATTTCAGCACTTCCTGTGCTTGAATTACATACTCAGATACAGATTTTTGTGAGTTCAGTAGATCCACCTGCACTTTCTAAGGACCATTAACCTGTACTCTCTGCATTTGATCCAACTATGCCATTCTTGAAAACAAACAAACAAACAAAATTACTCTTGTATTTTCAAGCCTTTGTTTACATATCTTAAAAATATAAATGTGAAACCTGAACAAATCCACAGACTCTAATACTCTTTTCTCCAACATTAGGATTCCTGCATTCCTGCCATATTACTGACAGACAGGTGGAAGGTATTGGAGGAATCCGAGCACTGTTTATGGTTTTCTCTCTAACCTAATATACGTAGCAACACAGCAACTCATTAACACACACTTTAATTTCCACACTCTATAGCTTATCAACTCATTTACAGAAAAAGAAGCCTTTGAAAACGGTCCCAGTTCAAAAGGAGGAAACATCTCCCATCAACCATAAAAGTGACAAATCAGAGCCTTTCTCCCTGGAAAGCCCCTCATCCTCCCATGATGCTTCTGTAGTCTTTTGGACACAGACGGGAACTCTCTGCATGCCCGGAAGGTAGGATGCAGGCCAGTAGGGATTCAAGCACCATGACTGCATTTAGAAGGTACATGGTCCAATATTAATACATGGCACTTATCCATATTAATATCCTGAAAAGAGTCACAAAAAAGGGCCTATAAAAACATGATCCACTCACAATGTAATGAGATATACTATTTGTAAATAAGTTGTCCCAAGTCTTTTCTTTGTTAACCCTGCATATTTTGTTGGGAAAAAAACTATTCCTAATGAAATGGAAACTCTTTTTGCATTTATGCATAACTCATCCTACTATGTGAAGCCTCTCTGGAGAATAGTATGTGGAGAACACAGTCATTAAAAGTCTTTGGCAGTCTCTCTGACATACAGGGCTATCTTGTCATAGAAGAGACGCATATGCTTCTGATAAGAATATACACTAGGTCATATTGATATTGAAGGTTTGATAACTCCCACAGTACGGAGCTGTCACTTAAGTGCTCCACACAACAGCGACTTGTTTATGTCTGATACACAGTAATTTACTTCTCTGAGAGACTTCAATAGACCTAATGGCCAGAGGATTCTTTTACTGTTGGTTACACCGATTTCACTGCTTGAGAAGAAGCTATTAGCTAATGACAAGAATTTCCTTTGTAATCTTCCCTTCATCTTTGGAGAAAAGAAATTAATCACATTCCAAGTACTTCAGCATTGCTCAGTTCATTATTTCTGGTTGCAATTATTCTATGTTTTGCATAGGTTTCTAAGAAAGCCCAGTACACATGCTTCAGTTGGTATATGAAATAAACTATTAAACAACAACAACAAAATGTTTATCTCTTGTGTGGAGTTAACATTTATCCTCTTGCCTGAATTCTGGAAAAGAATGTTATCTTGTTTGCTCTCTATTGCCATGGTTATTTCTGTGCAGGTCATGAAGGGCTGTACTTGCATAATCTACAAAGAAGTAGCAGGAATACTTATTCTGTTTTATGTAATATGAAAACATTATCAACGTTTACAGAACTTCTGAGCATTTTTTATACTTCTAACCTCACTGGGGGCATTTCATATTCTTTCATGGATATCTTTATGGTGGTGGAGTTCTTTCTTATTGACATTCAGTTTAGTGTACTCTTTCAGTTTATGCATAGGATTAAAGCAAATGGAGTTGTTTATTTAAAGGAGACCAACCTGCTTTTGTTCCAGGCCACTCTAAAACTGAATAGTGCCTAACTCTACAATAGGACAATTTGCAGAAGAAAGCAGCACCGTGTTACTGCAGTAGGGTAGAATCCAGATCTTTACACTGCAGGCTTGTAATGTGACTATTTATGATCAATCCAAGCAAAATGAAAATGTAAGTGCTTCATTTTCTACAAAGTAAAAACAGCTTCACCACAATCACTACTCAAGTAATTTGCCACTTGGTATATTCCATTCAGGTGCAGGTAGAAAGAACAAAATTACTCGGTTAAAGGTGGCAGAATTCAGTGCAGATAAAAAATTCTGTAAAAGTAAAGGAGGAAGATAATTACAATCTTTCCAGCACAGAACCATTCTAATGTGTACAGAACAGCTTTACCTAGTCTCAATCCACATATATTTTCATTTAAATACAGTCCTTTGCTAATTCTACCACTCTCTAAAGTTTACTGCAGGGAGCATGAAAAAGATGGTCTTTATGAACAGATGGTCTTTTCAAGGAAATGTAGTTACATTTAAATACAGACAAATGTACTGCAGACTAATGGTCCTGTTAGAATGCAAGTTCTGAAAAGGGAAAATACGGGACTACGTAATATGCTAGCCCTTAATTATGGAAGGTTTTTTTCCCCTTCTGAAGACAAACTAATCACTAATGAAGCTTAACTAGCAGTAAACAGGTACCAGCGTATAGTCATTCACGTACAAACAGATGTCTATTGATTGTATTTGACTGAATACAAATGTGAGTAACTGTTGTTCAGGTATTATTAGTATGGGATAGGAAATTGCAACACAACTGCTACCTCCTCTATAGCAAGTGAACAAATTCAGTCTGTTACGCACAGCTGCAGTCATATTTTAAAGGAGTGGCCAGCTGTATTGCTGTGCAACAAAAGAACCAACTGGGACGTAAAAGTCGGAGGGGGGGATGCTTTGGGGTTTTTATGTTTTTTGTTTGTTAAGGAGCCTCTCTTCTCTCTTTCACGTTCAACAGGATTAGTTTATCAAGTCCCTAAGACCTAAATCTGCAGAAGACTAACTCGGCTTGAGGAGGACAGATGACTTTCCCAGGAGTAAAATATTCGGGGTACTAACACAATCACGCTAGGGCAAAGATACAAAGAAATCTTGAAATGGAGAAAAAATACTAACCTTTAAACTATATTGCTTTGTGTGTGTGTGTGTATTTATTTTCTTTGAAAGGCTCCTCGAGCTCACTATCTGAAGTTTAGGGCAATGCCTTTCAATCCTCAGCAGCCAGAATCCACTTTCAAGACTACAAATACAATGAAATTAAATTATGGAAGATAAAGACTCTTGGAATTCTTTTTTTCTACTGACAGCTTCATGTTAGGTATAATGTTTTTTGGAACAACATTTGAACTAGGGTAGCCAAAGTTGTACTCTTTTTCTTTTTTACTGTCTAATGAGAATGGTGAACCTTTCACCTTTCAGAGATAAGCCCTAAGGCCCTTCCTTATGGGTCTGTGGAAAAGAGCAAAATGATGTGAGTACTAACAGCAGCCAAGATCATTCCCCACTGTGTTTGCAATAGGAGCGGCAGCACAAACAGAATTCTGCACTCAGCAGTGCTGCCTGCTGCAAGACTCCAATTTCTAGAGATGAAAATGAGCACAGCTTGCAGCTGCACCACCTCCTCAGGAACCCCCACTCCCTGGCAGCAATGGCACAGATGAACAGGCTCTAACTGAGGACAAGAGCTTTTCTGACATGATGAGAAGAGATAGGTATGAAGAGGTATTCCCACTCCTATGATTATCTAGTGTCATAGAATCATATAGATTGGAAGGGATCTTTAAGATCCTCTAGTCCAACCATCAAGCTAACTCTGATAAAAAAACATCACTAAACCACGTCACTAAGCACTATGTTAACCCATCTTTTGAATACTTCCAGGGATGGTGCCTCAACCACTTCCACGGGCAGCCTGTTCCAAGGCTTAATAACCCTTTTACTAGTGTAAATTTTTTTCCTAATATCCAATCTGAACCTCCCCTGGTGCAACTTGAGGCCATTTCCTCTTGTCCTATTGCCTGTTACTAGGGAGAAGAGACTGACCCCTGCCTCTCTGCAACCTCCTTTCAAGTAGCTGTAGAGAGAAATAAGGTCTCCCCCTCAGCCTCATTTTCTCTAGGAGGCTCTCACAGTCACCAGAAGACACTTGAAGTGCAGTCAGTCCTGCAGAAGTCCACGTGACAGATCTTAGCAATTTATTTTGGTCTTAGTTGGATTTTCAAAGTGAAAGGGGGAGTGAACCCGAAAAGGATGACAAGATATGTAGTGTATAGCACTGAACCAGGACTTTGGTCTATCAATTTATTTCAAGTTCTGCCTCCGGCTCCATTTTTAAATTTCAGCATGTCACTTCTCTCCCAGTGTCCCTCCATAAAGCAAGATAACAACACCTCATTTGTCTGGTTAAGCTCAATTCTAAGTAAGTATAATTATGTATTTCATCAAAGTACTTCCTGATATAGGAATGGAGCTTTCAAAAGAACTGAGGCTGTGTCAGTACAGCACATCAAGTGATTTCAAATTCTGCTGCAATATTAATATAATAATATTAATAATTTATTTAATAACAAAGCAAGTTGTATTTGAAGATGCTGACAGAAGTTTTCATAATGAACAGGTTTCCACTTATTACTTTTTCTGGTTTTATAACAGAGAGTGAAACATTCATTTTAAAGTCACTTAGTGATGAAGATTGAAATAAAAACCAACAAAAAAAATCAATGATTAATATATCGACTAAAGAAAATAATACTATAAGGCATATAGTGACAGATAACATCACAGCCAAGTGGCAGCACCTCCCAAAGTTAAATATTCTGTCACATCACAAAATCTTATTTCTGTTTGTCACCTTTTTGAAGTAACAAGACTCAGCTAAAGAACAGCAATGATACGTTCTCTTCAAAATGAGATGAATGAATATGCTCAAAATTGTCTTCTCTTCCCTTGGGCAACGATGATATGGCTAAACTTAAACTGGGTTTTGGCAAATTAAAACATGAACTGAAGAAATGACAAATCTATTAAGATAAAGACAAAATAACTTTAAGATGTATTATAAAATAGGACAGCTTATTTGATGCCAGATGAAGCATTCACTTTGGCTGTGGCCAGTATTTCAAACTAAGTCCTAATTGACTGACCCAAAATTTGATCTTGCCTCTTGGGTAGAGCAGTGAAAATCCAGAATAAATCCACTAAAGCAATAGAATTATTCAGGATTTTGTTCTAGTCGTCTTCAGAGTTCACTGAGGTCAGTTATTCCTTTCTCTTTTAGCTTCAGGGTTTAGTTTTAAACAAGACAAAAAGGACTTCCCTTCACAGTAGAGGTCTATGTTCATGCTGCCCAACTATCTTATTTCTCTTCCTCAAAAAACAACTTCATTCAGACAAATTGACACAAGAACATGCAGATATCACAGCAGAGCTCCTATCTTTAAAAGAAGTGGTGAGCCAGTGTCTCTTTTACAGCCATTTGGGACTCTGCTATTGATTACACATAGCAGTCACTCAGCTTCTCTCAAGTATGGGTCAGGTATGGTAGGCAGACACAAGCGTATACAGTCTCTTTTTCTGTTATCCTCTCTCATTTATTTATTTCATCCAATTGCTGCATCAAAATTTTAATAAAAGAGTTAAAATTTAACATCTCTATCCATTTGATGACATTTTACTATAAGCTTTGTGAAGGAATAAATAGACTTCTTGAAAATGGTGAGCTGCATGCTTGTGTACAACCCAGAATGGTTTCTGGTCTATGCCTCAAGGAAACTCCAAACTACAAAGAGCATTACCATGTTGCTGAGCATGTCCTTCATATCTTTTCACCTTGTTTCAACTATGGACATGAAAGTATGAAAGTTCCTTTATGCAATAATGATATTTTTGTAAGATAAATATGCTCAGTAACAAAAAATGCTTGAATTTTTCAAGGAAAAAATGATTTGAAAAGTCTAAAATATTTCTTCCTGCTGTGGTTTTAATTATTCCCCATGCTTACTCTAAGAAAAGTTTTGTGAAAATATGGATTTACCCTGACTTTGTTTGTGTAGATAGCAATAATTTGAGCACATAATCCTTCACTCTCTGCTTCTACGGTTCATACATGAAATTTTCATCAGCCATAGAGAAGGAGGAAAATAGTAAAATACTGACTTTCCTAAAGTCATCAAATGGGTCTTTGGAAGTTACTTCTGTGGGAAGAAGAATGAACCCTGTGGCAGCTTTAAAGGAAATAATCGCTACTGAACTAATTCAGTTTGTACTGTTACTGCTGGAAGTTTGATTTCAGTGAAGTGGATGTAGGCTGATGATAAACACTTGAAAAAAAAATTGCTTATTTTATAAATATATAGATGCAACAATATCAATGCTTTGGCAGCTTTTCTCTGAGCGACTTATTTTTTCTCTCTTAATTCGGAAATAAACATGTAGAAAGTTGACAGTTTCCTTAGAGTTTTTATATTTCTAGCTTAAGAAACAGGACAGAACAAAAAGATTAGAGACTATTTAAAAGTCCCCAGTAACTCTCCATACATTTCCTCTCAGATTTGACTTTGATTCATGAATACCATCATTTACACTGTTCCTGAAATAGGTGACACCTAGTAGTCCTGCACAATTTTAGGTTTACAGATTCAAGACACATATGTAACTGATTCTGTAGCACAGCCACAGATCAAAGCAATGATTAAAATCTAAGATCTGGTGGGAGTTCAATCACTTCAAAGCCTATACATAGCAACATTAATATCCAGCCATGCATAGTTTTAAAGAGCGTGTGGTTGGTATCACAAGTCCCAGAGGGAAATGGGCAGTCTTTCTGTGCAAGCAGATAGCACTCAAAACGCTTAAAGGTTTAAATCTCGACTACTGTCAAACCCTCCTGGATGGTGATGACCTATCTCAAGAAAAGTAGCATTTTTTTTTAACTCTTCCTTAAAATAGTAACAGAAATTCCATATATGGGATTAAATGCAGTGCTGTTACCACACAAATGCAATACAAAGAGCAATCTTTGCATCAATTGCATACAGACATCTGCTCCATAAATCCAAAAAAAAGTTATTTTGAAATCATAATTTTCTTCTGCAGTGCTCAGGAATGCTCCCATTGTATTCCTTTGTTGTCTCATTCAATAATACCTCTGCACATAAATGGTACTAACACAATCAGTTTACCTCTGCTATTATTTATTATTCATGTTGTGGGAGCACATAGAAACCCCAGCCATGGGGCCTTGATCTTATTTGTACTTGCTGAATAAATACACCCTAAGAGACAAGTTGCTGTCCTGAAGAAACATCTTATTTACAGCCTAAACAAACAAGTCAGACAAAGGGTGGGAGAGGAAATGCCTTGGCCACAGTCACACCATAACCACTGACTTATTGAGGACAAGTAGCAAGCCACTGTCAAGTCCAAGAATAGAAATCTGGTCATCCGGGTTGCTCAAAGAGCCAAATTCTCCAGCCTGGCCCCTGGAGCACAGAGCGCTTTGACTGCAGTCACCCTTTCATGGACACTGCCCTGACTGATCTCATGTGGCAGTCATACAACCCACCACATCTCACGGGCTTTTGCACTGAAACCTAAAGGTGAAGCTACTAGGTTTTATGGTTGCGTGGGGTTTATGCTGACATATCTGCAGATCAGCTGCACAGGTTGGCCCTGGGAGGTGCCCAGTACCTGTAGCTTTCATTTTGTGTCACTCAGTGCAGATCAATTTTCTTGGGATCCCTCAAAGGGTTACTTCGCTGCAAGTTTGCCTGGGCAGGGCCAAAAATACATTTATTTATACCTGCCGGTTTCAGTGGCATAAGGAGCAATTACTGCTTATGGGGATTAAATGTGTAAGGCTGCGGTGATTAAAGAACACAGCATGGAGAACAGCTCGATCACCTTCACCGCTCCTGAAAGACTCGGGCTCATTAGGCTCATCTGTTTATGTAGAACAGTGTTAATTCACCCTAAAAAGGATGGTGAGAGAGGTGAAAGGTTGCAACACATCCCCAGAGCTTACATATGGCACTGATAAACTACAAGAGATTTTAAAAAAGCACCTGGAAATGAGTGGGAGAGGCCCTTGGATCACAGTGTGGCTGGAAGTGAAACATCTGTCACATCCAGTTTTTTATAGAACCAAAAGGACACATTTATTACCCAACTCTCCACCTCAAGACTTATATGCACATTTACAGCTAATAGGTGAAGGATGTAAAACTTAATAGTTACAGCTAAAACAGTAGAGAGACTTAGGAAACCCTCACCAAAGCCTAAAACTGAAGTGCTGACCTCTTGTCATCTCAGCTCAGATCCCAGGCTTCTGTTCTGTATAAACAGACAGGTTGGCACCAAACCCCTGCACTAATTGCAACTGAAGTAACAAACATCCCATCTTATTTACACCCAACCCCCCTGCCTTTACCTAGCCACCAAATTTTTCTTACCACCTTTCCACACACTGCTTTTAAATGACAGCCCTGCATTTTCCCGAAGATGTGGCTCTGTTTTCTGACAGATGGAATTATTTTTATATATTGTTTTACCTGCCTCACTGGGGAGCTCTGCAGCAGAATTAAAACACAGGACAGATGAAGAGGTTTACAGCTCAACGACATCACTGCAACATAATGTTCACTTAAGCATCACTTATTTCTTTCTGTTTCCCCAGGATGCAGCAGACAGTGCAAAGCTTGCCGGATGCCAGGCTCTTTGACTCCTCCTGGTAAGTGACTGGAGGGCAAAACAAATGCAGTAGTTTTGACCCACGGTTTCTTGGCACCAGTTCAGCTCTGTTGGTCATTCCTAACCTAAAACATTAGCTAGGTCAGGAAAATATGTTCTGTGAGGCAGCAGATGAATCGGGAAATAGGACCTCACGGTGTTAGGCATGGGATAGCGAAGAAACAAGTTCAGACACGCCACAGGCAGTGTATTCGCATGTGCTTCCCAAGAGCTGATCACACCCTCTCCACAGCACTAGTGTGAGGGGAAGAACACTCAGAAGTTAAACAGAATGCCCCCTCACCCTCCAAGAAAGAAAACAACCCGTAACAAAGCTGTTTGGCCATCCTAGTGCAACAAACCTCCCAATGATATTTGTACATCTAAATCTCTCAATCTTCTTCAAAATCCCAACCTGAAGGTCGTCTATAACCTTTGTATCAAGAGTTGTAATGGTAAATATAAAAAAAAAGGTAAAACAAACACAAAACCACCACAACCAAAACCAAACAAAACCCCTCAAACCCCACAACCCCAAACCAAAACCTTTAAAGAGTTACAGTGATAACTTTCTTACCCTGTAGAGATTAAACCAATATTGAAGCCCAGTAAAGGAATGTGTCCAGAGGGCTGGTTATTGCATTGTAACCTAGAACGGGGCCTGATGCACATGAGATAAGCCATTATTGGTGAGAAATTTAATTTCTAGACTAAAAAAAATTAATAAGAATCACTGGTGTGAGCCAACCAGCATGTACATATTACCACACTGCTCCTACGTTATTTCCTAGTGATTGTCAGTTTGTCGTTTGCCACTTGTCAAGCATGCTGAGCATGGGATGAAGCACCAGCAAGAAATGCCAGCAAATTTTCTGGATTAAGAGTAACCTTCTGAAGGTACTACGATAAATTCAGCCTTGCTACTACTAATGATAGGTAAGTTCCCACCAGCTGTAAATGGCAGAGAAAGAACTGTCCCTGTATCTTAGGGTACAATCCGCAAATATGATAGAACTACCCATCTTTGACAGTTGTTATACATATAGAATAAAGCCCAACATTTTCACATGGGCTTGAGTTTTCTGATGCTATTTAGTTTTCTTCACTTTTGCAGAAAGATAACCTAAAATGTACACAGTATTAAATGGATACGTCTAGAGTCTACATGGATTAAACAAATGTCTAGAGAATTTTGGAGTAAAGACTTCACCTTGTTCCCACAACACTGACAAAGCAGCTCCACAACAGAGGAAAGATAGACGTACTCTGGCATTTTTTTGCCTAACGAAGGAAACAACAGACGATTTTGAGCATTTTAATTTAATTACCTTAACATGGAAATTAAGTATAAAGACTTCCATGAAGTCAGCAAATCACCAGAAACCAGATACTTGTATAAAGCACATCGAAATGAGCAGTTCAAATGGATGCAAGTAGATGACATTAACTTAAAAATCTATAAATTGAAAAAAAACACAACAGTAGAACACAGATGAACCACAAAGGTCTTGCAGACAGATGTTGCTATTGAGGTCAAAAAACACTTTATCTTGGTGTGCAATAACCCGCACGGACTGTAGGTATCTGTTCAATAGTGTGAGCTATCTGCAAGATCAGCAAAACCAGAAAAAAGTTATTGATTACTCCATCATTAAAAATCAGTTGACGTGAAGTCCTCTGTGAATAGGCAGCACTTAGGACCAGAGATATATTCATTACTAATCTTTTTAGTGACAAGATGAAACAATAAATTGACTATTCAGACAAATCTCTCTTCTCACATTAGTCCTGGAAATATCAGTGTTCTGGAAAAAATATCAAGGAATATCTTTTGTTAGACAACCTGCAGCATATAATGAATTTTACTGAAATTTTAAATTTCACTACTGGTAATATGAAAATAAAAGTACCTGTAGAGAAAAGTTCTGACATATTTTTATAATAAAGGGGCAATATAAAAAAAAAATAAAATATAAATACATATATTAAAAAAATAATTGCAAGACAGTATTCAGACAAAGCAGAACAAAAGACTGAATTATTTCTGTATGTTAGCAAATTAAGTTAGTTCTGTTGTCAAATAATAGACTATTTTTGCTATAATTTTACTTTTAAATAATTAATGCTCTTTTTTGCTCCTTCTATTAACAGGCTTATGCTTCCTATTTTTATGTTTAGCAAAACCAGAGTGTATTTTTTTCCTATATAAAGCTAGAAACATTCTGGTGCAGCTGGTTTTCTGACATGTCTCATGAAAGATTCTCTACAAAAAGCCTTTGAGACACTATTGCAGATATGCAACATTCGGGGACACATTCCTGTTTAGCAATCTGCAGGAATCAGATCTCAGCAAACCTAGAGAGCAATAGGATATCTAAGAAGCCCTTCTGGCCATAAACACAGTTTATTGTTACATAAAGATGATAATGTGTAGAATTCTTGGACAAGGAAGCACCACCTTTGTATTTCTAGTCATCTGTTCCTAATAAAATCTCCTTCCTAATATATGAGGCTGTCCTTGAAATTTTATCCTGTTTTTTGCTGGTGTACCCTTTTTTCACTGTTGTTGGTTTTTTTGTGGTTTTTTTTTTTTTTTTTTTAAAGAAGCCTCTTCTGCCACTTCCTACTTTTCACATATTCTCTTAGTACATATTTAGAAAACTTTCCTTTTCTCGGTCATTTCTTCTTCATGGCTCCTTCCCTTTTCCTGATAACTCTAGACATGCACACCCACTATTACCTGCTCTGTCAGAGCATGCACATCGATCCACACCTCTGTACCAGACCACAACCACTGCCTGTCTTGTTGGGTCAGAGGACTGTTCGAGACTACGACAAATTTCATCTCCTCCACTTATACCTATCCCCAAAGCCC